>PVHX01003954.1:122651-133879 GCA_004024805.1 Geosciurus inauris
GCTGAATAATATTCCATTGTGTATATGTACCACAGTTTCTTTATCCATTCATCTATTGAAGGACATCTGGGTTGCTTCCACAGTTTTGCAATTGTGAATTGTGCTGCTATAAACATTGAAGTGGCTGCTTTACTGTACTGTGCTGTTTTTAAGTCTTTAGGGTATAGGCCAAGGAGTGGGATAGCTGGGTCAAATGGTTATTTTTCTAGATGTTGATGGACTTTTATTTTATTCATTTATTTATCTGCAGTGTTGAGAATTAAAACCAGTGCCTCATACATGCTAAGCAAGTGCTCTACCACTGAGCCACAACTCCAGCCCCAGTGAATTCCTTTCTAAATGTTATTTTTGAGTATAGTTTACCAATATTTTATTAAAGATGTTTGCATCTATATTCACCAAGAATATTGGTCTGAAGTTTTCTTTCCCTCATGTGTATTTTTTTTTGCAGGTTAGTATTAGAGTAATACTGGTTTCATACAATTAATTTGACAGTGTTTTCTCCCTCTATTTTTCATGGAACAATTTGAGGAGAATTGTTGTTAGTTCTTCCTCAAATATCTGGTAGAACTTGACTGAGAAGCCATTTGGTCCTGGACATTTTTTGTTGGAAGGCTTTTTTCATTTTTTGCTGGGGCAAGGGGCGGGGGGTGGGGGGAAAGCACCGGAACTCGGGACACTGGACAATTGAACCACATCCCCAGCTCTATTTTGTGTTTTATTTAGAGATAGGGTCTCATGGAGTTGCTTAGCACCTCACTTTTGTTGAAGTGGTTTTGAACTTGCCATCCTCCTGTCTCAGCCTCCTGAGCCACTGGGATTACAGATGTGTGCCATTGTGCCAGGCTATTGGAAGGCTTTTAATTGTTCTTTCAATCTCATTGCTTAATATTTCTCTGTTTAGGTTTTCTATATCCTTGTGGATCAATTTAAGTAGGCCATATGTGACCAGAATTGTGTCAGTATCTTGCAGATTTTCCAGCTTATTGGAGTATAAATTTTCAAACTAGTTTCTAATGATCCTTTGGATTTCAGAAGTGTCTGTAGTGATATCTCCCTTTTTATCTCTAATTTTGCTTTTGTGGGTCTTCTGACTCTTCCCTTTGGTTAGTTTGGGTAAGAGTTTTTCAATCATCTTTATCTTTTCAAAGATCCAATTCTTTGTTTCATTGATCCTTTGTATTTTTTATTCTCAATTTCATTAAGATTTAATCTAGCCGGGTGCGGTGGCTCACGCTTGTAATCCCAGCACTTAGGGAGGCTGAGACAGGAGAATCGCAAGTTCAAAGCCAGCCTCAGCAATGGCGAGGCACTAAGCAACTCAGTGAGACCCTGTCTCTACATAAAACACAAAATAGGGCTGGGGATGTGGCTCAGGGGTCGAGTGCCCCTGAGTTCATTCCCTGGTACCAAAAAAAAAAAAAAAAAAAAAAAATTAACCTGATATTATTTCCAATTTTCTACTGGTTTTATAATTAGTTATTCTTTTGGGGGGCTTTGAGGTAAAACATTTTATTATTTATTTAGTATTTTTCCTTTTATTTTGCTTTTGTTTTTGTTTTTTAATGTAGTTACCCATTTATGTCAATACTATAAACTTTGTTCTTGGAAATGCCTTCATACTTTCCAGAGACTTTGATATATTGTATCTCTGTTCTGATTTGTTTCTGAGAATTTTTTATATTTTATTACTTTTATTTTACCCTTGATTTCTTCAATGATCTCTTCCTAATTCAAAATGTATTATTTAATCTCCAGGTGTTGGAATGGCTTCTATTTTTATCTTGTTACTAATATCTAATTTAATTCCATTATGATCTGATAGGACACAAGAAATTATTTCTATTTTTTTTGTATTTGCTAAGACTTTCTTTGTGCCCTAAAAATGATTTTAGAGAAAGTTCTATGTGCTGCTGAGAAGAAAGTGAATTCAGTTGTTGATTGATGAAATTTTCTACTGATAACTATTAGGTCCATTTGATTAATAATAGATTTTTATTTGAAGAATCTTTACTTAGTTTATGTCTGAATGACATGTACCATAGTGAGAGGTTCATCTGAGCTCCTACTTGCCTTGATTTTGAATCATGAGCACCTGTTTCTCATCGCTGGAACTTGTACACATTGGTTCTAAGCACTTGGTGGCTGGCTGCAACATGGGACCTGTATGTGTCCACTCTCTGTGGACCATCAATAGCAAAAAAGCCTCCACTCTGGCTGGTATAGCACACTGTAGTTTTACCTATCATAGTGATGAGACTAGGTTATCAGTTGAAACAACTTTGCATGTTCTCCAGTGGAACCTTTGTGGAGCGCTAAGTTAGGATTTTCACTCCGCAGGGAGGATCACTTCTTGGCTCAGCTCCACCCCACTCCCTTCATTCTTGGTGAAGGGGAAGGGGTTTCAGTTACTTCCAGTTAGCAGGGATCCCTCTACAATTCCCTTCTAAATAAATTACTGAGACAATCCATTTCAGAGGCAATCCCTGAAATTACCATTTGAAGGCAGGTAGAAGCTATGTTGATTTAATTTCTTCTAGAGAGCCTGGATAGGTACAGACTCTACAAATTGGCTCTTCTTTCCAGTACAACTTTCAGTCCACAATTTGAGTTGAACTGTGTGATTTCTGATACTCTCTTTGCTGTTCCTGTCCTATTTCAACTTGGTCTGATTTTCTTTCTAGCTGTTGTTAAAGAAATAAGCATATGGATTTTTTTCTGTTTTCTCTCCATGACCCTACCCCTCTGACCTCACCTTGGTCAGGGTTTAGAGTAAAGGAATTCTGTCCTTATTTTCTACTCCAATAACAAAACTTCAACTCCCTCCGAGTCTCAAACTGTCCAATATTTATTTTTAGATTACTTACTCTGTCACCCGCCCCTATAGTCACCTGTTCTTTCACTGCTTCCTTTCTGGACTATGGAGGGATCAAGGGTTGCTGCTTAGATCTGCTTCACCATCTTCCTCTCTTTTTCCTTTTAAATTTTTAAAAATTATTCGCTAGTCAATAAAATCCATTTTTGCAGGGAATAACACAGTCAGATTGTAATTGCACTTCCAGATTTGGAGAAGTTAAGATTAACAAGAGGAAGGCCAAGAAAGTAAGATGTACTAGAATGCTGAGCTGAGGAAGAAGGCAGTGTGGGTTTAGGAAGAGGAGGAGAATTACAGAGACCTTTAATGGGATAAAATGGGCAAGATGTACAGACTAGCAATCTGAGATAAAGAAGATCTGGAAGTCCAGTACCTCTTAGATTTCTAGTTTGAGCAACAGCTGTTTTTATTAACTAGAGAAGCAATAAATAGGGTTTGAGATAAGAGGTTGGAGGTGTGTCAGAGAAAGTTTGGTTTGCTCTTCTTACCTTTTATTTTTATCATTTCTTTTTCTATTTTACTGATAAGCTGAGAATTCTTGAGAATATTAATGCTGGAGACTATGCCACATTTTTATTTAAATATTTTTTTCTAGTGACCTTTAATAAATACTGCTACTTTCATTCTATTGTGTGAAGAAGAAACAGAAATAGCAATGATACTATATTTCCTGTGTGTGTTGTATATTTTGCATGCAATCTACCATTTTAGCCACATTATAAAACTTGAAGTCATTATTTTAGAAATGGGAACATGAGGTACAGAGAAATGCTTGCCTTAAATCCTACCATCATAAGTCAGGTGGAAGAAGAGAGAGAATTGGTAGCATCACATGGACATTAGACAATGTGCCCCAAAGTGAACAGAGATGAGAACAAGAATCACAAATTGGTTTTCATCCCCTTGTGACTTCCTCTTCCCCTTGTATGATTTTTCAAATATGTATTGGAAACAAACTAATACATTAATGGCATCTGAGCTCACAGGTATTTGGTTTTCATTTCTCTTTCTCATCTCTGCAACCCAAATGCTGCAAAGGTTATTTTCATTGCTTATTTAAAAGGCACTATTTAGCTTTAAAAGTGTTTCAAATTACCATTCTTATTTTTTGAACTATTTTCAATCTGAAAACATTTTTGTAGTCTACGTAGAAGAAATTTGATAACCTTAAAGAAAAGTTTGACCCATCAATTATTTCCAGTAGCAATTTTTTTTCAAATCAAATTTTGTCTAGAAACAAAATACTGAAAGTAGATAATTGATAGGTAAGGAAAACAATTCTGTGGTCTACCAGAAAAAGCACTAGAATGAGAATCAGTAATATAGCTTTGTAGGACTGTCTCTGCTACTTTATTTTACTCACTTATTTGTTTATTCATTATCCCATGATTTCAAAACATGTGTATATTCTAGATACTGTGGCAGGCCTTGGAGTTATTGAAGGATAGAGGCAGAGGTAGCCTAGAAGTTTTCACCATCTAATGTGGACTATAATGTTACCAATACACTGAATCATCATTAACTCATGTATCAGTTCATTCCTTCCTTTTTTCTTCTTTTTTAATTGAACAGATATTTAATGAGGACCTACTGTGGTCCAGGCACAGTTGTCGGCACTGGGAATACAATGGTATCCAAACCAAGACAGATAATGTCTTGCCATGCTTGATTACACATTTTCAAGGCATAATAGGCAATAAATAAGTAATCAATAGATACAGAATCTAAGAACAGAAAGTGAAAAAATGATAAGAACAAAAACATAGTGGGCTATTATTCTGGGTAAGATAATTAGAGAAGAAACTGAAGTTCATGAGTGAGCCCATGGAGATTTAGGAGAATATTCCAGCAGGCAGTATTCAATAGAAGCACAGAGGCCCTTAGGTGAGAGGAACAGTGAAGATGCAGGGTGGTCAGGGTAGATTTAGCAAAGGCAAGAATGATTAGAATAGTTTACTGTGGTCATCCTATTTTAATGATGAAGATATTAGATTTTATTCTAGGTCATTAGGAGGTTTTGGACAACTCACTCTCAAATGATTCTAAAGAAACTATTAATAAGGTGTGGTTTGTGTGTGTGCATGAAGAGAAATGAACTTCAAGGAGACAAGAGAGAAGATGAATCCCATGGTGAAAATACAATGAAATGCTAAAGTTAGGGATGTGGGTTTGAGGATATTGGAGTTCACTGTACTGTACTTGCAACTTGTCTGTACAATTGGATTATTTCAGAATAAATTATTAAAACTTTTTTAAAATTGTGATTTATGCAAATGCTCTTATCTTTGGAGTTAGAGGGAATAAGGTCAGTTGCTACAGATGGATGACTCTACACTACTCACTTGACATCTCACTATCTTCATTTCTTTTATCTGCCTATTAGTACATACTATGATGACTATTTTTGCAAAAATTTACATACAGAACACACACACAAAGAGATTACCTAGCACATGTCACACATTCAATAAACAATGGCTATTATTACAATGGAAAACAATGTGCTAATTATCACAGGAGTTCTCTTTTTGTATAAAATATCTACACAAAGCAACTAAAAATAGGTATCATCATTTCTTGGATATGAAGAGTATTTCAGCCATCTAAATAATTCTCCCAGGAGAATTTAGGAACTGAATTTAACCAACAAGCACCTATTAGTATTGTCTAGGTTACCATCACTATGCTTGGCCTAGGATATTCAAAGACAACTCAAAGACATGATCTTCACCTACAAAGAGTTTACAATCTACTGAATAGGAGAGACAATAAATCAGCTAATTGTTCTACAGTATGAAAAAAAAAAAACATGACAGAGTTAAACACAGGATACTATAAAAACAAGATCAAGGGACACCAAACAAATTTGTTGCTGATGGTGACCGCATAACAGAATAATAATTTAACAGGAAAACAGAAATTTATAAGGAATTTTACAATCCAAACTTCTGCCTTGTTGTTCGTGTGGACTTTAAAACTTACTTCTCCCATATAATGATAAAGTACCTACTGAATGTCAATTACTTTATCATTTTTAAAATTTTTCTATTTGTCCTTTTCTTACCTCTTCAGACTCCCAAGAACCTTGCAGATAGAGACAAGTACATTATCACCTTCCAAGTGTCAATATAAGATGCAGGTCATTGTCTAAATGCCTAAAAGATGTTTTCTAAAATTAACTCCTGGTACTTTTCTTCTCTTTCTGAATCTGCTTTGAAATACCTACTGCTTCAACTCCACTTCTTATCTCCTTTGCTGATGGTTGTGTCTCTACCATCTAGTTTAAGCATTCGTGCACTTGTCTGCCTGTGTTCTCTCTTACTGCAGGAGGGTTTGTAAGGCTTGTCCTTTTTTAAACCCTTTGCTTTTCAGATCTTACAAAGCATGATTAGAAAATGGAACTGACTACAAAAAAAAAAAACGTGTCCCATTTGCACATCTTGGGTGGGAGTCAACTGGGGAGATGCTGTGATTAACAAGGCCATCGGGTTTATGGACCTTTTGGGGCTCCACACTGGGAAATGTCATTTATGTTTCCTTACACTCCACCCACAACAAGGACCAGAGAATCATTTTTGATGTCTTTAACGTTGCACCCTATGGTTCTTCTTGAATTGGCAAGTCTTACTATTGAAAAGGATTTTAGCAGTCACAATAGGTGACTTTTTCTACCACATTCTTACAGCTGCTTTTTACCAGTTCCATAACTAGCATTGTATTACTTACTTGCTTTCAGTACATGACCTAACATGAGTGTCCATTTGACATATTTCAGTCCCAGTCTTTGCAATATTTATTCATATGTTGACCTACACATATGTCCTGTAGCTTCTGCTCCTCTCCTAATTCTCTCTTTTACAATCAAAGTGATATTCTTCTCACAGGACAACCATTCAAATATTTGGAAAGGGCTGCTACCATCTAAGACCAGCCAACCACATCAATGCTGTCAAGTTCTTGTAATTCCCTACATACTGTGAGAATGATATTCAAAGATACTAAATAATTTCTGAAAGTAACCCAGATGATAATTGGTTGCATTAATATCCCAACCTACAATTTATTACCATGTTCCATAGCATTCAAGGACCTTCAAAATGCATTTGGTAAATATTCTCTGAATGCCCAGTACATCTCCAGTATCATTCCAGGCACTAGGAGGACCACAGCGAACAAGGCTAGTGACACACACTTTCAAAAAGCTTAGAATTTAGCAAGGGTGGAGAGTGAGATGATATAGACAATCAGTTAAATGAATGAAAAGAATTGCCTTTCTTTGTGTTAAAAATCCATAGCTTTTTCAACTCTTCAAATGAATACAATTAAGTTGGCTTCTAATCAATATCAAGTAAAGTAAGAAGAGCAGCTTTCTTTGTCTATTCACTTTGCTTTAGAGCCAAATTTTAAATGAGCAGAAAGATGATGGTGATTTTATAAAACCAAAAGTTTCTTTGGAATCCCTTTAAATATATAAATTTGGTATATTTATATTTTTGACATGCTAATTTATTTAACTTGTAGAAAAACCTATCTTGCTTTTTTTTTGAAGATTCAATTTTGTGCACCCACTTTCACTTCAAGGCCGACAGACACTTTCTACATAAATTAAGGAACACAATCAAGTGAATGTTAGGAAAGTAAGACTTTTGTTGGTAGGCTATGTTGATACTACTGATTTTCGCAATGGTATAGAAAATTTCTAGTTACATTAATGCAAGCCAAGTATTATTAATGTTATCATAGCCTCACCAGTCAATAGAAAAATTGATCCCCTATAATTCTCTTTGGAATAATGTTACGTACTTTTTATTTTCTTAAAAATTTTAAGAAACCATCGACTTCAATAACCAATTTTTCTACCAGAATCATGTTCTCTATATTTTTCTTTCAGCACTTTTACAGGAACCCCATATTAAGACATAAGTTCAAGATTTTTTTGGTGAATGTTGGTATGAATTCTGTTCCCTATTCATAACAATGACCATCAGGAACCTACAAATATTATTAAGCCCCTTTTAGTTTTAAAATTTCTACAAGATGTTATTAAATCAAAGCACTTTCATGGTCATAGCATTTGCCTTCTAAAAAGGTACCTAAAAAATCATTTCCTTTCTGAACTGCACCTCTATCTCTTTAATTCATTTTGCCACCTACTTACTCTTTAATCGTTGAGAATTTAGTTACTTTATGGCTTTTCCTATGAATATTCTTGTTATTAAGGAAAATGATAATAGCATATATCATCTAGTATGTACTGTGAATCAGACACTAATGCTTTGACTATGTCCTTACTACATCCCTACAAAGTAAGTATTAGAATTTTCATTTTACATATCAAGGAATTTAGATTCTGCATTTTGCTATCTTGTATACCTAAGTAGAATAAATAAATTTTAAAAAGATATTAAATACCTTCCCAAAGTGACCTATTTAGTAAATTATTGAGCTAATATATCCAACCTACAATATGTAGCCATATTCTCTGGCATCAGGGGCTTTAATTATGCATTCAGTAAATACGCTCTGAGTGCCAAATACATCCGAGGTACCATTCTGGGCACTACACATAAAAAAGTGAATGAGATGAGTGACACACTTGTTCAGAAAGCTCAGCACTTAGCATGGGTGGGAGTGAGATGATATAGACAATCAACTAAATAAATGCACAAGATAACTTCTGATAGTGATGAATATCAGAAGGAAAATAAAATGAGGTTGTGCGATATGGGGCATCGGAGAGAACTACCTTGGCATACAGTAGTCAAAGAGGAGCACCCTGATAATTTATGACCTGAATGACAAGTAGGGCAAGTCATGTGGACATCAGGAGGCTAGATGTTACGGCAGAACGGATACCAAGCGCAAAGGCCATAAAGAAGTAAGCATTGAAAATGTTCAAGGAACAGGCAGGAAGAACCGAAGGGCAATATGTATGGAGTCTAGCAGGGAATGGGTACTAGTTTCTACAGAAATGATGCCCTAAGTGATGCTTGGAAGAAGGTGGTAGCTGTAGACATGAAGAACAGTAGATATATCAGGAAAAACTTTTGGAGGTTTCCATTTGATGAAAATGTGTTATCCTCTTTTTAGTACTTACCTTTCATGCACTCTAATTTCTATTCATGTCATGTAATGTGTAAATTTCCAAACTGTCCCTGGGCTTTTCACAACTTATTTTTTTCTCAAGTCTCTGGTACCTTACTTCCATATTGCTCTCAGATAATTTCCATTCTTTAGTTAAAGTGCACATTGCAAGATATCCATATTGTGAAGTCTTTTCCAAACCTCTTTTTTCCCTAGCCAGAAAGAACCTCACTGCCTTTGTCTTTTGTATTTTTTTTTAAATGACAACCTGAAGGCTTGCATTACACTCTCATCTCTTTCCCACTGAACTGTGAACTTCTTCAGGAAAAAATCACCTCACATGTTTTTGCAAGCCAGTATTTTTCATAGTTAGAAATGAGAATCATACAATGAAATAACTAGGTGCGCAGAAGAAGGAATACCCCTATGAATGGTCTTCAAATAACTCCTCTGCCCCACATCCTCACTTACCACTTTGTTCTTAACTTTTCATTTGTTGACTTTTGCAATTAGGGCTTTGCTAAATATACTAAAATAGCTGGTGATCTCATAATTAACATGTTGCTTTAGATTTCTACTTCCATTATAATAAATTACCACAAATTAACTGAATTAAAATAGCACACATTTATTCTCTTATAATTCCAAGAATCAGAAGTTCAAAATGAGTCTGCTGGAGTTAAAATGGAGGTTTCAGCAGGATTGGTTCCTTTGGCAGTCCTAGGGATTTCCTTGCTTTTTCTGGCTTCTAGAAGCTGCTTGCTTTCTTTGGTTCATGAATCCACATCACGTCATGATTTTCCTTTTCCCTTGTCATATCTCCTTCTTCTCTGACTAACCCTCTTGACTTTCTCTTATTGGAACACTGGTTTCACCCAGAAAATCCATGATGATCTTCTTTCCTTAAAGCACTTAATCAGTTCACATGAACAAAGTCCCTTTTGTCACATAAGGTAACATACTTACAGGTTTCTGGGATTAGGATATGGATGTCTTTGAAAGGCTAGTATTTAGTCTATTACATGCGTCTTATGGTGTATCATCAGTCTTTGATCTCATTAAAATTATTTAGTCATAAAACATAACTCTTTACCTTGAGAAAGCCATTTTTCTATGGACCTGCGTGACTCAACCCAGTTCTACTTAGATTCTTTCTTTCCACTCTGTTGCAAGTTTTTACTCTACTTCTTAGATGGTAATGTTTAATTTTCATCAAACTTTTTTTATCAACTACTTATATAAAGAGAATTCTAATTATTGTCTGAAAATTATGAATTATATGAATAGCTAAATCTTATTGTGCATTTATTGAGGGTCTGGCACTATACTAAATGTCTTGCATTTGGCCCATGCAAAAATCTATTGAGTTTATGGTCTATTATTCATTGCATTTATCTGATGAAGAAACAGAGGCAGAGAGAGTGTGTAACTTTCTGAAAGTTGGAAAATCTATTGAGTTTATGGTCTATTATTCATTGCATTTATCTGATGAAGAAACAGAGGCAGAGAGAGTGTGTAACTTTCTGAAAGTTGGAGTTAATAAATGCTAATGCTAATTTTAAAATAGGAGACTGATTCCAGAACCACGTATCCAAAACAGTGTATCCTACTTCCTCACTCTGTGAGTGCATAAGAGCTTGGTATCTAGTATGGCAGCATGCAACTGAATGCACATCTGTAACTCTAGCTCCAATCTGTGCCCAATATACTATCATCTATACTCAGCATTTGTATACCCCTTAAATTAAAATGGCACAGAAATTACCAGGACAATAATGAGGCATAAAATAGTTATTATTATTGTGTTCCAGGTTTGGTAGTAGGAGCTATGCCTCCAAGTATGTTTTCCTCTTTTTCTTTTTTTCTTTTTTTTTTTTAATTTTAATTTTTATTTATTTTTCTCAAAAGTTGCATTTAAATGCATGTTATCAAACATAACAGAAAAAAAACAAATTTTCAGAAGCTGTACACACTATTCACTGAAAACATTTGTTGAGGCAAATAGAAAAAAAAATTATTACAATCATAATTTTTCTAACTTTGCACAAAATTATAAGCAGATTACATTCCTCATATTAAACATCTTTATATGCACTTTCAATGAACAGTATATATATATATATATTTATATATATTTTTTATCAACCATCTTTACTATACCCATTCCCCTTTCCTGCCCCCCACCTCCCCCCTGTCGTGTCCAGTGTTTCTCTATTTCTCTTATGTTTCCCATTCCCACCTCCCTTATTCATCAGCATCCACTAATCAG
>PVHX01003955.1:0-133930 GCA_004024805.1 Geosciurus inauris
GAGAAGAAGCTTTTTAGTTTGAATCCATCCCATTTACTGATTCTTGATTTTATTTATTGTGCTTTAGGAGTCTTGTTAAGGAAGTCAGGGCCTGATCCAACATGATGAAGATTTGGGCCTACTTTTCCTTGTATTAGGGATAGGGTCTCTGGTCTAATTCCTAGGTGTTTGATCCACTTTGAGTTGAGTTTTGTGCATGGTGAGAGATAGGGGTTTAGTAACATTTTTATATATATGGATTTCCAGTTTTCCTAGCATCACTCGTAGAAAAGACTCTTTTTTCTCCAATGTGTGGTTTTGGTGTCTCTGTCAAGTATGAGATAACTGTATTTATGTGGATTTGTCTCTGTGCTTCTCTTCTGCACCATTGATTTTCATGTCTGTTTTCTTGCCAATATATCATGCTGTTTTTGTTACTATAGCTTTGTAGCATAATTTAAGGTTTGGTATTGTGATGCCTCCTGCTTCGTTTTTCTTGCTGAGGATTGCTTTGTCTCTTCTGGGCCTCTTATTTTTCCAAATGAATTTCATGATTGCTTTTTCTATTTCTTTGATGAATGTCATTGAAATTTTAATATGAATTGCATGAAATCTGTGCAGAACTTTTGTAATATGGTTATGTTGACAATATTACTTCTGCCTATTGAAGAACATGGGATATCTTTTTATCTTCTAGTCTTCTTCAATTTCTTTCTTTACTATTTTGTAGTTTTCATTGTAGAAGTCTTTCACCTCCTTTGTTAAATTGAGTCCTAAGTATTTATTTTTTGACTATTGTGAATGGGATAGTTTTCCTAATTTCTCTTTCAGAGCATTCATCACTGATATATCATAATGCTTTTGATTTATGGATATTGATTTTATACCCTGCTACTTTGCTGAATTCATTTATTAATTCTAGAAGTTTTCTGGTGGAATTTGTTGGATCCTCTAAGTATAGAATCATATTGTCAGCAAATAATGATAGTTTGAGTTCTTCTTTCCCTATCTCTATCCCTTTAATTTCTTTGAAAGGACATTTTTATAACTACCTGCTCTGATAATGTTCAGTTTCCCTATTTCTCCATTAGCATGAAACTCTCTTTTGTCTCTTTCCCCTATTCCAACTTTTACATTATCTGTTTTTCCAGACTACAGAAATCAGTTCAAGGCAGTGTTTATTTAAATCATATGACTGGTAATGTACAAATGGGCTGCTGACAAAATAGCAATGGATAAAAGAAAAATACAAATGCACAGATGCAGGAAATTATGAAACAAAATTTACCATGATATGGAAGTAAATTTCTCAAACAGGAGAATAAATGTATGTCCTATTCATTATATTTATAATATACATGAATGTGTGATATACCTTTTAGCATAAGTTTCTCCAAGTTCATAGAACCTGTTATATGGAACATGGTGTTTCATCTTTATGTTACATTGAATAATTTCAGAAGATTGGTTTTTGGTAGAGTATGTAAGTGTATGTCTTCCCTTCCAATTTTAAAGTACATAATATCATACTGTTCTAACAATACAGAAGCTTTAAGGCCTCCAAATGTTTTCCAGATGACCCTTTTGCAAGAATGCCAGATAATTACTTATTCACTTAGCAAGTACAATTTTTATTTAGTACCATCTATTGACTTGGAACATTGGTGCTAACAAAACAATTGTGAATAAGACATCTTTCCTAACTTTAAGGACCAAAAACATTGTATTTATACAACTCTGGGCCCACACAGATGTTCATAATTAATATCCCTTCATCCACTTAAAAACATTAAATAAGATAATAGAAATAGAAATTTTGAGTACATAGTCAATGTCTAACCAGTGTTTGCTGATAACTGACTCAACTTGCCCTTTCATTTATTATTTACCAACTACCCAGTGAGGTGATGATTATTGACCTTCAACACATCATTAAATCTCTTTATCTCAAAATCATTAACTATAAAGTGATTATGTAAATACCAAACTTTGGGTTTTTTGTGAAGATTTAAGAAGAATGTTATATGTGAAATACCTATCACACAGTTTTACAAGTGTTTCTCTTCCCATTTTATAAATGTTTATTTCTAGAAGATCAGATAAAAGATCTGAACATCATAGTGGAGTAGGTTTTGTTTGCATTTGTAGTTTACATATGTCATTATTCTCCTAATTCAAGCATCATTTTTTTGCAAATGAATGTAAAATACTTTTGTAGGGCATTATTTGGTTTGTTGAATTGAACAGATATTTAATGGTACCAGGATTTTATTTTATGCATGGCCATTCAATAAATAACATTGCTGTGTTAGAATTTAGTAATACAGAATTATAATTCACATCTAGGCTCCATATCATTTTAATGGTTTGTTCTTCTCTCTCAACTCCCCTAAGAATCATAATGTACTACCTTATGTCTGATGTTTTATTTTGGTTTTTGCTGTTCTTCAGCTTTAATTGCATCTAGTTCTCGGGCACAGTTCTGAGTGAGCCATGAATTTTATATCTGTAACCAGGGCAGAACTTCAAGAGTGGGCAGTTGATCCAGAAAGCTTCAGAGGTAGAATGGAGAAGAATATCAGAGTTCACCCATAAGGAGTTAGGTAAGCTTGGCATGGTGTGGCCTTCAGACAGGAACTTGGAAGGTTGGGAAACAAGAAACAGAACCTTATTTAAGAGTGAATGAGTTTCAGAGAGGGAACTTTAGAGTCTAATAGAATTAGTGACTGGAAGACCAACTTTTAGTTTCTTGAATTCTTGTCAATATTTGTAGACATGAAAAGACCCAAATATATCAACAGTGATTCAGTTAATGTAACTAAAATACGGGATATTTGTTATGAGTAAGAAAAGAGTTTATTTGTATGAACACAGATGAAAATTGTCATGGGACAAACAAGGCTGAAATGAAAACTTTGAAAATGTAATCACTGAGTAGTTTTTGAGTTCTAAAAATGTGTCATACTTTTAGTACTGGGAGGTATAAAAAACTAGAGTATTTCCACTTTAAAATAAATGTGTTCTTCAGTCACAGAAATATCATTGTTCATGATAAAGAAATGACATGTATTCTGAAAAATATTCAGAGAATAATCTGTGATAATTTGTATGCTCTGACACATGACATGTGGTACACATGATCTCAGACTGAAATGGTTTGGTTTTCATCTCTTAAAAGTAGTCCTACCAATTCATCAATTCACATCAAGTCAATTTTTCTAACAGTTTTCTTCTTCCAAACTATAAACCTGAACAGCATTGAAGGAAATTGATAATTATAGTCTCCTTTGTAATTTTCCTTGTAAAGTATTCTCATTGAGATTCACTTTGTGGTACACTGCCTAGATTGCTTATTCTTTTCAGTGAGAATGCTTTGGCTGAATTGTATCATTAATCAAAATTTATGCCTCCCCATAACGTTTTCTATGAGGGGAAGAGAAAGTAGTGATGACACAAGAGAAAAGGAAACCATTAATGTGAAGTGCATATGCTGTATTGCACTTGTCCCCTGGTGGGAGGTGGTTTTATATTCCTGGAACTGGTATGTACAATAAAACCTGTTTTGTGACTTGATGACAATATTGAGGATTTAAGACTGTGGTGTATAGTTTATTTTTGTTAATGTATCTCAGGACTTCACTGAATGCTTTGGCAGCATTTCAGTCCTCTTTGAAAGCCTTTCTTTTTCTGTACTGTGCTATGAGATGTGTAACTGGCCCTGTGCAAGATAAAAGGTGCTGTGTTTATACAGAACTGTCATACACACAGCCCATGTGCATTGTTTAAACCATTGTGACATGTCAAGGTTTCTCCCTTATCTACTGAGTTTTCCACATTTCCACGATGTACTACTTGTCTGTGTAGCTTCTGGAATCAACTTGTGATAGATTATGCTCATTTATAATTTAAGTGGCTCCTTAACACTTGAGAGATTTTAGGGAATGGACTCTGTCTTTACAGGGTATAGAAAAGTCTTCTTGCTTCTATGGTTCTGGGAGCTCCTCACCTGAGGAAGAGGTTAACAAAAAGACAACATAGGGAGTAGAAAATCATGTTATCTTGAACAATTGCCAATGAGAAATGAACACAGGATGATCTATAATGTGTGTGTGGCAAGAGCAGCAGTCCATCATAATGAAAGAGGGGTTTCCACCAAAAGAATCTTTGTTCCAAACCATCTCTTATATTTCATAGGTATTCCTTGAATTTGAACATTCAGATTAACAAAAAGTTTATATGTGTGCATGTTCAGTTTATGTTATGTATTGTCAGATAGCAACCTTCATGGGACTTCTAAGATCATAGCATCAGTTCCAAAGGGTACATCATGGAGTGAGTCTCACAGAGCATCTGAAGCAATTACTTATCTGAAGCAATTACTTATCTGAGCACTGGAAAGCAGAATCAAACAGAGCCAACCTCTGAAATCAAGGTAAACTCTGCAAGTTTCTGTTTTAATTCTCTGTCCACATCTTTTGTTTTGTTCTGTTTTGTTTCTTTTTTTTCCTCTTGAAATTCTTTATGCACTGAGAAGGAAGGTACTATTATACCTCTGAGGTACAAGACATAGACAGTATGAGACTGAGAAAAATCTGGTGAGGCTGCAAGTGGGGCAGCCCCTGTGGGGGTGGGACTTGACAAGTGTGAATGGGCTGCAGCCAGGCCAGCTTCTGTCATCATGTGAGGTATAATCTTAGTTTTAGTGCTAATGAGTATGTGACCTCAACAGTCTTTTTTTTTTTTTTTTAGTTTGCTCACCTGTAAAATGACAATAATAATAGTATTTATTTTAATAAATATCATGTGGTGACTCAATAGCATGATGCTTATGAAGCACTTAACACAATATGGAGTCAAAAATGAACACTCAAAAAAATACAAGGCATTATCACCTGAATTAAATAGATTAACAAATGCTAGTTATTCTTTGAGAGACAAAAAGATTGAGGATAAAAACTGAGAGGGAAGAAAACACATGGGGAATAGGGAATGTGGAAGTACCAGTATGCTAAGTATTTAAAAAACAATGTGAACACCTAGAATATAAAGATAGTCTCTGCCAGACAGAAGCAGAACTCCAGTAGTGGGCAGCTGATCCAGAAAGCTTCAGAGGTGGAATGAAGGAGAATGTCAGAGTTCACCCATAAGGAGTTAGGTAAGCCTGGCATGGTGTGGCCTTCAGACAGAAACCTGGATGGTTTAGTTTTGAAGCTTCTTGAATTCTTGTCAATATTTGTAGACATGAAAAGACCCAAATATATTAACAGTGATTCAGTTAATGTAACTAAAATATGGGACATTTGTCATGAGTAAGATAAGAGTTTATTTGTATGAACACAGATGAAAATTGTCATGGGACAAACAAGGCTGAAAGGAAAACCATTGAAAATTTAATCTGTAGGTAGTTGAGTTCTGAAACGGTGTCACACCATTAGTCTTGGAGTTAAACATGTCAGATAGAAACAACAGCCACAGCACAGGGTGCTGCGGGGCAAGGGATATGGGAGGCATGAGTGCTGAATAAGACCTGTCTCATGAAGGCTCTGAATTTTTATATAAGTAGTTTGTACCTGTCCCTATGGATAGTACAATTCCATTGGTGTGATTTAAGCAAGAGAGTAGCATGGCCTGTCCACCTATCCTGGACAAGTCCATTATGCTTGGTGCAGTCTCTTCTCACATCCTTCTGCCTGCCACTCTTTTTCTGCTGTTTACACCCATCTTTCCCCCTCCTTGGCTATTGACTTTAATTGCATCTTATGCACATGCGTTGATTTCGATTGTACGTCTTGGTTGTCATTTAACAGCAAATCTGGTTTGGTTGTTTATTAGAGGAGTGCAGCTTTTTGTCTTCATTGTTATCACACAGGCTTTTGCATAGGAAATCATGCTAATGCCTACATTACTTTGTAAATCAAATTGTTCTTATGAAATATATTGGATTCATATTAAAAATGTATTCACTTGTACCAATAATGTTTATCACTCAAGGCAAAGCAAATTATTTGAATAGTCTAAGATACAACAATAGACACACAGTACTTGTACTCTGGAAATACTGTGACGTCAGAACCACTTCAGATATTAAATGACTTTTGTTCCTAAACCAATGTTTCCCACCACGTCTCACCTGTAACTCATGTTCTATGTGGAAAGCATGATGATGTTCCTATAAGCTAGAAGGAAGGTAAATTTAATTTAAAACTTCAGGAGATATAAAATAATGGAGGAAGTTAGTGGAGGGGTCTATAAGAATACTAGAAATTTAAAAAGAGAAGAAGAAAATTATTTTCAGAAATCCTTAGTACTTGTTCTTAATGCTGAAGGTTGCATCCTGAAATTCAGCTGCAGAGGCTGAAAGGTGTTGAAAATGCTTCTTATTCTGTTCTAGCAGATGGTTAAGTAGTATTTTTTCATTAACTCATTCAGCTAAAGCACTTTTATCTGTATTAAAATTGTCCCAAAGGCAAAAAAGAAGTTTCAGTAATGTTTGTGATCTTTTAGTTTCGGGGAAAATCCATTTTCTATGATTTCTGTCAAGTGCAGAAACTTATTTAAAGGTATTAACTGTAATAATTCACTGCTTTGAATTGATACCTTTTGCAGTATCATTTCCACATCTTAATCTTATTTCATTTAATTCAAATGTATTTATCTTTCTTTTCCATGATCAAAGATCTATAAATACATATAGTCTGTATATCTGTGCACACAAACACACGATTATATATATATATAGTAGCATATACTTATATATAGATGTTTGTATAAATAGTCTGTTCTACCTATCGATCTAATCATCTCTCTCTAGTTATCTATGAGAACAGATGAAAATAAAGCAATAAAAAGTGAAGTACAAAAAGTGTGAACAACATATTGACAAATGTAAGAACAGGAAAACTTTTTGTTTTTATGTACTGAGATTTATTAATCTGAGTTAATAAATGGAAGTAATAAGTTTGTCAACATGAACTTGTGCCTCCCACCATGTGTCTGTCTTTCTTTCTTTCTTTTTCTGTTCTTTTCTTGTCTATCTTTCTTTCTTTTGGGGTTGGGGGAGGGGTTATTAGGGATTGAATCCAGAAGTGCTTTACCACTGAGCTACATCATTTTCTTTTTACTTTTTGAGACAGGGTCTCACTAAGTTGCTGGGGCTGGCTTTGAACTTGTGATCCTCTTGCTTGAGTCTCCTGAGTCATTAGGACTATAGATGTGTGCCACTGTGCCCACCTACCATATATGCCCTTTAAGTAACTTTTATGAGAGGTTGTTTTCTGGTTCTAGTGACACCCCTGTTATTCAAAAATAACTCTGACATGTCTCATTAAGCTCTGAGTTCCGAGTTCTTGGTATATTTTAATCTTTTCAGTTCCCTGACTTTTCCCCTCCACCCATGATTGTAGAAATGCAGAAAAACAATTGTAGAAATTACACACATGGGTCAACATAAAATTTCTACCTTATTCAAAAGAGAACAGCCATCTGAAGAATTATTAAGAATTGTACTATAGAGAGAAATAATTCTAGTGGCACTGGCATTCAACACAGCATTAGGAAGCTGTTTAAATCATGTTCCATCAGCTCTGAAAATGGTTGCCAAAGAGGAGCTCAGCAATAGCTGGACCGATAGGAGTATCAATGAAATACAAGGCTCACCACACACGTGGATGGATATATTATAGTGTTAGCAAGAAATCTGGTATACTTTTCTATGTGAATTGGAAATTTTATTCTTCTGGTGAAATGTTTTAGAAAGTTTCTGTAATCTATGTCATGATTTTAAAACTTATATAGTTAAATATCTCTAAGAGCAAAGAAGATACAGTCATGAAATTTTTCTTTGAGTTCTATGTTAAAACTGTATCTGAATATTTCATTCACTTCACAATTTAAGAATGTATTAAAAGTCTTACTACCAAGCAGAACATTTAGGCCAAAATGTTACATAATGTTACTCTAAGTTTTAATAGAATGCTGATACTAGTTCCAACATTTATTGATTTCACATATGGAAAAAATATTAATTGAGCACAAGCTATATAGCACAGATTATTAGATAATGAAATTATATGTACAAAACTACATTTTCTCTCTTTTTGAGTATTTTTCCCAATAAATTGAATTTCTTGGCTCCAGAGTTCCTGTGGACCTGCAGGAGCCGCAGAAGGCCCTGATCCACCCTCAGGAATCTCCACGATTGTCCAGCCAAAGGGAGACCAGGGACTGCTACCTCTAGCCACTGGGGAGACCAAATTCAGGGCAAGAGTCACTCCAGAGGCACCAGTGCAAGCCAGCCCCGCCCAAGGGCGGCCTGGGTCTGCCCCAGTTCCTCTCCAGAGTTCCTGTAGACCCACAGGAGCCACAGAGGGCCCAGATCTTCCCTCAGGAACCTTCATGGTTGACCAGCCAATGGGAGACCAGGGACTGCTAGCTGCTAGCCCCTGGGGAGCCCAAATTCAGGGTAAAAGTCACTCCAGAGACCCCAGCAGAGCCAACCCCACTCAAGGGCTGCCTGGGCCCACCTCAGTTCCACTCCAGAGTTCCTGTGGACTGGCATGAGCCACAGAGGGCCCAGATCTGCCCTCAGAAAACTCCATGGTTATCCAGCCAAGGGAGACCAGGGACTGCTAGCCGCTAGCCACAGAGGAAGGCACACCCAGGGTAAGAGTCAACTGCAGATATCCCAGCATGAAGAGGCCCCACCCAAGTGTGATCTGGATCTGCCTCAGTTCCATTTCAGAGTTCCTGTGGTCAGGCAAGACAGAAGACCCAAAAACACCCTTAGGGAATTCCAGGGGTTCCCAGTTGAAGGCAGACCAGAGCCTGCTAACCTCCCTCCCCAGGGGAGCTCACACTCACTGTAAGGGTCACACACACAGACTCTCCTGATTGTGACCCTGCCAAGTGAGACCTGGGCCTGCCTCCAGTTCTGCTCCAGAGTTTCTGTTCACCAGCAGGAGTGCAAGAGAGGGGCAAAACAGCCCTCAAGGGCTGCCTCTGGAGCCCAGACAAGACCACTCCCACTGCCCTCTAGAGGTACATACACTACCTCTGCCACCAACTTTAGTGGCAGTAGTGCCCATCTAGAGACACTGGGGGAACAGAAGTAGCCCCAAGGTGAGACACAGGTAATCTGGAGTGTCAATACAAGATTATAGGATAGAAGTCGCACTACCACAGATTGGTATTTCAAGAAAGGAAGATACACAATCAACATGAAGAAACAAGGGAAGAAAGTGCCCCAAATAAACCTGGATACCAGTGTAACAGAATCCATTGACAGCACAGTTGTTGAAATGTCAGAGAAAGAATTCAGAATGTACATAATTAAAATGATCAGCAAACTAAAGAATGACATAAGTGAACAATTACAGGCAAAAAATGATCAATCCAACAAAGAAATAGGAGAGCAAATAAAGGCAACCATTAATCATTCTAACAAAGAGATAAGAGAGCAATTACAAGTAGCAAAAGATTACTTTAAGAAAGAGCTAGAGATTGTGGAAAAAAAAAAAAAACAATCGGAAATACCTGAAATGAAGGAAACAATAAACCAAATAAAAAACTCAATAGAAAGCATCACCAGTAGACTAGATCACCTGGAAGACAGATAATGAAGACAAGATATACAATCTTGAAAATAAACTTGACCATACAGTGAAGATGATAAAAAATCATGAACAGAACATACAAGAAATATGGGACAGCATCAAAAGACCAAATCTAAGATTTATTGGGATAGAAGAAGGCACAGAATTTCAAACCAAAGGAATGCACAATCTCTTCAATGAAATAATACCAGAAATTTTCCCAAATATGAAAAATGAAATGGAACATCAAATACAAGAGGCTTACAGGACACCAAACATACAAAATTTCAACAGATCTACACTAAGGCACATCATAATGAAAATGCCCAACATACAGAATAAGGATAGAATTTTAAAGGCCGCAATAGAGAGGAACCAGATTACATACAAGGGGAGACCCATTCGTATCTCAGCAGATTTTTCAACCCAGACCCTAAAAGCCAGGAGGTCATGGAATAACATATTCCAAGCCCTGAAAGACAACAGATGCCAACCAAGAATCCTATATCCATCAAAACTGAGCTTCAGATTTGATGACGAAATAAAAACCTTCCATGATAAAAAATAGTTAAAAGAATTTACAGCAAGAAAGCCTGCACTGCACAGCATTCTTGGCAAAATATTCCACGAGGAGGAAATGATAACCAACAATGAAAATTTACAAAGAGAGGACCTACACTAAAGGAAAGACCATTCAAAAAAGAAAAAACTAAAGGTAAAAACCAAAAACAAACCAAAATGACCGGAATTACAAATCATATCTCAATAATAACCCTGAATGTAAATGGCCTAAATGCACCAATTAAAAGACATAGACTGACAGACTGGATTAAAAAAAAAGACCCAATAATATGCTGACTTCAAGAGACTCATCTTACAGGAAAAGACTTCCTCAAACTGAAAGTGAAAGGGTGGGAAAAAACACATCACTCATATGGATCCCACAAACAAGCAGGACTTCAAACCAAAGATCGTGAAAAGAGATAAAGAAGGTCATTTCATACTTCTTAAGGGAATCATACATCAGCAAGACAGAGCAATCATAAATATCTATGCCCCAAATAATGGGGCTTCTACGTATGTCAAACGAATCCTTCTAAAATACAAGAATCAAATAGACCACAACACAATCATACTTGGAGACTTTAACACAGCTTTCTCACCATTGGATAGATCTTCCAAACAAAAACTTAATAAAGAAACCATAGACCTCAATGAAACTATCAATAATTTAGACTTAACAGATATATAGAGAGTGTTCCATCCATCAAAGAGCAAATACACTTTTTTCTCAACTGCACATGGATCCTTTTCCAAAATAGATCATATGTTATGTCACAAAGCCAATCTTAGCAAATACAGAAAAATAGATTCTATCATGCATCCTATCTGACCACAATGGAATAAAATTACAAATCAATGACAGATTAAAAAACAGAAACTACTCCATCACCTGGAAACTAAATAATATGCTATTGAATGATGCATGGATAACAGAAGACATCAAGGAAGAGATAAAAAAATTCTTAGAGGCAAATGAAAACTCTGATACAACATATCAAAATCTCTGGGATGCCATGAAGGCAGCGCTGCTAAAAGGAAAGTTCATAGCACTAAACTCATTCATTAGAAGAAGTAAAAGTCAACAAATGAATGAATTGACTCTTTGTCTGAAACCCTTTGAAAAGGAAGAACAAATTAACACTCAAAGAATTAGAAGACAGGAAATAATCAAAATTAGGGCTGAAATCAATGAAATTGAAACAAAAGAAACAATTCAAAAAACTGACAAAACAAAAAGCTGGTTCTTTGAAAAAATAAACAAAATTGACAAACCCTTAGCCACCCTAACGAAAAGGAGGAGGGAGAAAACCCAAATTACTAAAATTCGTATGAAAAAGGAAACATCATGACACACTACTGAAATACAGAGGATAATTAGAAACTATTTTCAAAATTTATACTCCAATAAAAGAGAAAACCCTGAAGACACCAACAAATTTCTAGAGGCATATGACCTACCCAAACTGAACCAAGAGGACATACACAACTTAAACAGATCAATTTCAAGTAAGGAAATAGAAGGTGCCATCAAGAGCCTTCCAACCAAGAAAAGCCCAGGTCCAGATGGATTCTCAGCTGAGTTCTACAAGACCTTCAAAGAAGAACTAATACCAATTCTCCTCAAACTATTTCATGAAATAGAAAAGGAAGGAACCCTTCCAAACTCATTCTATGAGGCAAGTATCACCCTGATTCCAAAATCAGACAGAGACACATCAAAGAAAAAAAACTTCAGAACAATATCCCTGATGAACATAGATGCAAAAATTCTCAATAAAATTCTGGCAAATCGCATACAAAAACATATCAAAAAAATAGTGCACCATGATCAAAGTGGGGTTCATCCCAGGGATGCAAGGTTGGTTCAACATACGGAAATCAATTAACGTAATATATCACATCAATAGACTTAAAGATAAGAATCATATGATTTTGTCAATCGGTGCAGAGAAGGCATTTGACAAAATACAACATCTTTTTATGCTCAAAACACTAGAAAAACTTGGGATAGTGGGAACATTCCTCAACTTTGTAAAAGCTCTCTATGCTAAACCCAAGGGCAACATCATCCTAAATGGAGAAAAATTGGAATCATTCCCTCTGAAAATGCGAACTAGACAGGGATGCCTTCTCTCACCACTGCTATTCAACATAGTCCTTGAAACACTAGCCAGAGCAATTACACAGACGAAA
Organism: Geosciurus inauris; assembly: GCA_004024805.1. Lineage (NCBI taxonomy): Eukaryota > Metazoa > Chordata > Mammalia > Rodentia > Sciuridae > Geosciurus > Geosciurus inauris. The sequence continues at coordinate 12,327 of PVHX01003955.1, forward strand.
GAAATTAAAGGGATACGAATCAGAAAAGAAGAACTGAAAATGTCATTATTTGAAGATGACATGATTCTATACTTAGAGGATCCAAAAAATTCTACCAGAAAACTTTTAGAATTAATAAATGATTTCAGCAAAGTAGCAGGATATAAAATCAACACCCACAAATCAATTGCATTTCTATACATCAATGATAAACACTCTGAAAGAGAAATTAGGAAAACTATTCCATTCACAATAGCCTCAAAAAAAATAAAATACTTGAGAGTCAATTTAACAAAAGACGTAAAAGACCTCTACAATGCAACTACAAGACATTGAAGAAAGAAATTGAAGAAGACCTTAGAAGATGAAATAATCTCCCATGCTCCTGGATAGGCAGAATCAATATTGTCAAAATAGCCATACTTCCCAAAGTGCTATATAGATTCAATGCAATCCCAATTAAAATCCCAATGTCATTCCTTATAGAAATAGAAGATAATCATGAAATTCATTTGGAAGAATAAGAGACCCAGAATAGCCGAAGCAATCCTTAGCAAGAAGAGTGAAACAGGAGGCATCACAATACCAGACCTCAGATTATACTACAAAGCGATAGTAATAAGAACAGCATGGTACTGGCACCAAAATAGACATGTAGACCAATGGTATAGAATAGAAGACACAGAGATGAACCCACTTACATACAGTTACCTTACACTAAACAAAGGAGCCAAACACATACACTGGATAAAAGACAGCCTCTTCAACAAATGGTGCTGGGAAAACTGGAAATCCATATGCAGCAAAATGAAACTAAACCCCTATCTCTCACCATGCACAAAATTTAACTCAAAGTGGATCAAGGACCTGGGAATCAAACCAGAGACCCAATGCCTAATAGAAGAAAAAATAGGCCCAAATCTTCATCACGTCAGATTAGGACCATACTTCCTTAACAAGACTCCTATAGCACAAGAAGTAAAATCAAGTATCAACAAATGGGATGGATTCAAACTAAAAAGCTTCTTCTCAGCAAAAGAAATAATCAATGAAGTGAATAGAGAGCTGACATTCTGGGAACAAATCTTTGCCACACACACATCCAATAGAGCACTGATCTCCAGGATATATAAAGAACTCAAAAAGCTTAACACCAAAAAACTAACAACCCAATCAATAAATGGGCCAAAGAGCTGAACACAAACTTCACAGAAGAAGATATACAATCAATCAAGAGACATATGAAAAAATGTTCAACATCTCTAGCAATCAGAGAAAAGCAAATCAAAACTACCCTAAGATTTCATCTCACACTAGTCAGAATGTCAATTATTAAGAAAACAAACAAAAATACGTGTTGGTGAGGTTGTGGGGAAAAAGGCACACTCATAAATTGCTGGTGGAACTGCAAATTGGTACAGCCAAACTGGAAAGCCGTATGGAGATTCCTTAGAAAACTTGGAATGGAACTATCATTTGAGCCTGCTATCCCACTCCTCGGTCTATACCCAGAAGACTTAAAAAGAGCATATTACAATGACGCAGCCACTTCAATGTTTATAGCAGCTCAATTCACAATAGCTAAACTGTGGAACCAACCTAGATGCCCTTCAATAGATGACTGGATAAAGAAACTGTGGTATATATACACAATGGAATATTACTCAGCAATAAAAGAGAATAAAATTATGGCAATTGCAGGTAAATGGATGGAGCTGGAGAATATCATGCTAAGTGAAGTAAGCCAATCTCAGAAAACCAAATGCCGAATGTACTCGTTGATAAGTGGATGCTGATTCATAATGTGGGGAAGGTCATGGGAACAATGGTGGAACTCTTTTCACAGGGGTGTAAAGGGGGAGGGGGCATGGGGACAGTATATGTGGTGGAATATGATGGTCATCATAGCCCTAACTTTATGTATAACTGCATATATGTTGTGATTCTATACAACTTACAACTAGAGAATTGATGTTATCTTCTATCTATGTACAATGAATTAAATTGCACTCTGTTTCATGTAAGCCTAAATAGAACAAATAAATTAAATATGAAAAAAAATTGAATTTCTTGACAGCAATACTCTTTATTGGGCACTCTCATATTCCTAGTGACTAGTATAGTGCTTAGGACATAGAAGATACTGATAAAATGTTGAAAAAACATGAATATTTGTTAACAACCATTTTAAAAGCTTTTAGTACATTATACATTGCCATTTATGTTTTATTCCAGTATCATTCTCCTCAAATCTATTATCTGTAGTTCAGTCAGAGTCATTGACTTTCTACCTTATTCAAAACTGTCTCTAACTTTAGACACACACACGCACACACACATACAGAGTTTTCCACGTTTTGCACAATGAAGTTAAAACATACAAACAGGCTCGGCGTGGTGGCACATACCTGTTATCCCAGCAACTGGAAAGCTGAGGCAGGAGGATTGCAAGTTCAAAGCCAACCTCAGCAATTTGGTGAGGCCAAAAGCAACTCAGCAAGACCTCCGTCTCTAAATAAAATGTATAAAACACTTGGGGAGTTGGAGATAAGACTCAGTGATTAAGGCCCCTGAGTTCAATTCCCAGTACCAAAAAAAAAGAGTAAATATTTTCAAATAAAAAATTATTTTAAAAATGTCCAAACATCTCCTTAAGACAGACATCCATGACCTTTGATTATTGTCTTATGCTTACTCTTTCATTTTAAACTCTTTTTCCCCTCTCCCCATTAAATTCCCTTCTTCCTGCAACTCTGGGCTCTTACACAAGCTCTTATATTTACTTAGAATTTTCTTCTCTTTCTTGAAGCTAGAAAAATTGCTTCTCATTCTTCAAGAGCCACCTCAGGCACTTCTGTTTATAAAAGCCTCCGTGGCTTCCAGATATAATCACATCACCTTGTATGAAATTGCTTTACCCAATTTGTACTTCTGCCAAGATACGCCTCAAATCCTGTTCTGAAGAAACTGTTTCTGAAAGATGCTAGCAAGTGAACCACAGGAGGAAGGAGAGTAGATAATATCCTAGGGTCAAAAAGTTGGGGGAAATTGTGTATTAAATAAAATTAGACAAGTTCTTTTTTTTTTAATTCAAAGAATAGTCAGAAACTTTTCAGTTCTCATGTTCATTGTGAATCTTCAAGAGTATACTACATAATATACCAGAGTTTCCCCCAGGTGTGCTTTTCTCTGGAACCCATTGTTCACATAACACTTAACATCACCTGCTAGGTAACAAGTATTTCAGTAAATGTAATTTGTGAAAACCTTGTTCTGATATTTTACTTATTATTTTCTTATAACTTGTGAGCTAATTGAAGTCAATGTCTATATACTATTTCATTTGTTACACTTTGCTTAGTGAAATGTGTTTGAATATTGACTTAATTTTCAAATGAAAATATTCTAAATCATGTTTTAATATGAAGATAAAGCAGTATAACTGTAACATTTTCACCCATCTTTTGTGATGTGTGTTTGAAGTAATATACATAAACATTGGACAAGTCAATAGAGCATGAGCATGAGATGAAAATTCATTTTTAGTGTACTCTATGTTTTAGAGCATTAGTTGTTTTCATCAGCTAAATTTCACCATTATATTTTTTTAATCACTAAAAAGATTTAAGCGTAATATATGCTGAAATTCTGTTTTTGTAAATATTCAAAATATTTGATGTTAGCAATTACATTGACACTATTTTTGACATTTTCAATTGGATGTTTTTAAAAGAGGGCTAATTTACCTTAACAGTACTGAAATACATAAATTTTTTAATAGGTAAGTACATGTATCAGAATTTGAACTCTAACACAAATATCATTATTTTATGAGCTACAACAACAAAATAATATGTGAAAAGAGATTTCAAGAGCAATATTCATAATGAAAATTGCAGGGGGTATGAAACACCATCCCAAGTAGAGCTCCTGTGGGGCACAGAGACACTGAAGACTTGAAACTAATTACCAATCCTTATTGGCTTCATATATGAAGCTATACTTTTGTTAATCAATTTGACACAAATTTCATACTTACATTAAAAAAATCATGTATTTTCACATGGCAGATACAGCTGTAGTTCCTAAACTATTCAACTGATGCTCTATTCAAAAAATGAAAAATTTATAAGACTGTTTCTATTCTAAACAAAGGAGGAGACTCAGGCTCATTCATACTGTTCACCTCTATTAAGTGATAACATCATGAGGAAAACAGGCCATTTAAATACAGTATTAGTAGTATTAATGATTCATTTTTATGTGGCTTAACTTTTTTATAATGAAGAAACTATAAAATAAAGACATGGATTATCTTCTGGCAGAGTTAATGTATTTGTGAAAATATGTAAGATTTCACAGTAGCACTGCAACCCATAGGCATGACCACCATGCTCCATCCATATACCACATGAACTGATGGCAGCAAAAAAATAATATTCATGGGTTAGATTAATTTTATAACTGTCAAAGTAGGTAGGAAAACATTTAACCAGTATGTGGCTATTCAGACTTGAGTGTTTAAATGCCATTTTTAGTGGTCATTTCCTGAATCCCAGAATTGAAAAATAGCAGAGAACTCCACTCTATTTTAACTTCCAAATTAATGTCACCACTCTAGACGTTTAGGAATGAGGACCACGTTCTTCCCCAAAACTACGTTAAATATTCTTTTCAGCTAAAAAACCCTACTTGACTGTCTTTAAAGCCATCATAATTCATTCAAGAGGTGACATTTTATACAGAGTAACACTAAAGCTCAATGAGATACACCTAGAAAGCTTGTTAGGATACAATTCATAGGACTCAATGTCAAGCATTTTGAGCAACTTTTCTTAGGATTTGACCAATGAATTTTATTTTAAGGAATGTCTTAGATGAATCTGTTACAGGTGATCCATAACTTGCATTTTCAAAACACTATAGGAGAGAATAGTCAATTGTCCAACAATGTCCAAAGGGTATACAATGTCTGAAAATCTTGCAGATAGAGAGATTCAGTCCAAAAACTTGCCTATAGCAGGGAGATGTATCTGAGGGGCACCCGGGTGACAGTGCAATGCACAGGTGATGTAGAATCATGGTCACTATGCCACTAAGGATCCAAAATCATGCCAGTCCTCCATCCTTTCCTGCAACCCAAGGACCAGGAAATGTGATTCAGCCTCAATTAGTTTTCTAAAACAGCTAGAAACTCCTGGATAATTTAGCTGATGTTTTGGCTTAATTTTTAGTTCTGGTAGATGGTGTAACCAAGGTTACATCTTATACCTTTCTCAGAATGGAATTATAAACTAAATTATACTTGGCCCTATAGCTTGGGACCACTAACTGAAGCAAAGCAAATGAGGTAAGAAATGGTAGTACCATTTTAAGTCTACCTTTTATCATAACTGGTCTTCATTTTTCATGATTTTTCTATGGAAATAAGTAGCTCTTAGAAAGGCTTTGACTCTTTAAAGGAAAGTAGGAAAAAAAAGAAAAAACATACTAACTCTACTTTTTAAGAATACTAGTAATTTATTAGTGTACAGGACTGGCAACGGGTTGACTGTTAAATATATTAAACCCCCATCCTGGCTTTATATATGTTTGTTTTAAATGTACTCATGACTTATTTTTTAAAAAAGAAATGAACATCTGTGTTTTTTGATTTTTGGTTTCTTTTGAGGGGTGGGGATGGCCACCTGTGAATATGATAGCATGACATACAAGAAGTTAGAACTTAGCTGATAGTGCCTGCCATCGGATTTAAGATACTTTATTAAAAAGAGCCTGAGCATCTCTTTTAGTGAACTTTGAGATGAAGTGGAGAATGACTAGTGCAAAATCCAACAGTGTCATCACACAGACAGGCTGTGCCTCTGCACCTTGTTTCATGGTTAGAGATGCCCAAGAAAGGCATAGGATGTGGGAAAGGCTAACATTAAACAACCTAATAAAATCCAGCCCCCAAATCAACCTCCCTCCTCTCCCTCTGTGTCTCTCACACATACAATGGATTGCCACTGCCCAGGGAATAAGCTCCAGCTGTTTGGCATGTCATTAGCAGCCCTTCACTGCCTCTCTCAGTCTGGTGTTATGCTTGTCTTTGTTCTCTTGCTGCTTCCCTTGAATTGCCCTACATTTTAGTCAAACCAGATAACTCCCCAATCCCAAACTCACCCCAGGAATTGTGCCCGCAATTTTCTCACACTCTTCTTTCTATCTGGCATACTGCTTCTCCAGCTGTATAATCCTACCGGTCACACAGGGTCCAGCTACAATGCCGGCTCCACCAAGAAGATGCTTTGCCTTTATGATCAGTAGAAAGTGAACAGATTTCAGTTTCCACGGATTATTAGCTTTATTAGCTTTACCTTCTTTACTGGTCCTTTCCATTTTCTCATTTCTATTATAGTTTTCTGCCTTTACATCATATTTTGTTTGAACCTTTAAGTACTTTGGCATCAAGAATCACTTTTCCCTTCCTAAACTCCCTTCAGCAACTAAATGTATACATAGAGTATAATATAATATAGTGCATTTTTTTTTTTTTTGGTACTGTGGATTGAACTCAGGGGCACTCGACCACTGAGCCACATCCTCAGTCCTGTTTTTTAGTGTTTTATTAGAGACAGGGTCTCACTGAGTTGCTTAGCACCTTGCTGTTGCTGAGACTGGCTTTGAATTCGCAATTCTCCTGCCTCAGCCTCCCAAAGTGCTGGGGTTACAGGCGTGTGCCATCACACCCAGCTGCATAATGAATTTTTAATGACGTCCTGTTGCATGCATTTTCACACATCAATAAGGCTTTAAAATGCGAGAGTTGAAATTTAATAAGCAAACTGCTTTCTGACACTGTCTATCAATAAATTTTCAAATTGTAGTAGCTTTTAAATGATTTTTTTGTGGCTACTATTGTTTAACTTTTAGTACCAGTAATGACACTGAGTATTAAAAGCTTCAGGTTTTTTTTATAACACCTTCTTTTAACTGAGGCAGGTCTTCCCTATTTTGTATTCTCACAACTTGCAAACACATGTAGCATTTTAATGCTTTTTTTTTTAATGTTGTCCTTTATCCTATCCTTTCAAGATATTTTTGGATATTAATCAATTTTGCCAGTAAATAGACTATCTGTCTCCCTCCCTGCCCAGACTCTGTCCATTCTCAGCTCCAAGTAGAATGTTCACTAGAAAAGCTTAGCTTCTCTGTCTTTAAGTAATTCATTGATAAAAATGAGTGAGACAGAGACATGTTGGAGAACTCTTTTCTGATTGGCACCAGTTGAAATCAGCACATTATAAATCCTCCAAGACCGTCATGATCCTCCATCTTATTCAGAAAGACATCATGAGAGTATATACACTGACTTTCTGTCATCAACATGCATCCTCCTGCATTTTCCCCAATATACTTAATGTATCACAATAAACAAGTGAGATCCTGCATCAATGAAATTAGTTGAAGCTACATGTTATAAGCCAGTTTACATTTTTGGAAATTTATATAGTTCTCTAGCTTTAGCTATGCATTTAGATTTTAATCAATACTAATAGAGAAGGTGCTATAAATTCTTTCAAAACAATGAACTAGCAATTGCAATTTTGAGCTCAAATGCTCATATGCTATGTGAACTTAGCCAAATAAGTTTCTTTTGTGTTTTTTTTTGTTTTATTGTTTTTTTGGCACTGAGAATTGAACTCAGGGATACTGAACCACTTAACCACATTCCCCAGCCCTATTTTGTGTTTACATAGAAGGTCTCACCATTGCTGAGGCTGGCTTTGAATTTATGATTCTCCTGTCTTAGCCTCCCAATGTGCTGGGATTACAGGTGTGTGCCACTGTGCCTGGATTAAGTTTTTTTGTGTGTTTGTGTGTTTCTATTTGATTGCTTGCGGCAATGGGGATTAAACTGAGGGCCTTGCTCAAGCTAAGCAACTGCTCTCCCATTAAGCCTCATCCCAAGCCCCAAATACATTTTGATACCAAGTAGATGAATTCTACCAATAGCTTCTAGTGTTTACTTTTATCTCTTTCACCCATACATTTAAGTCATATTACCTACATAAATAAGTAAATTTTTGGATTACTGTAAATTATACCACTACAGGAATTAACAGAAGTTTAAAATTTATAATAACCGATTTTGAGCACCTGCTATGTGGAAGGTACGGTGTTCAATGACATAGGCATGATATCACTTCAATAATTAAATATATATATATATTATTTCCATTGATAGAGAATCTGAGTTTCAAAGTTTCATTTATTTATTCCACAGCTATTCACCAGCTACCTATGTCCATGCAGGTGGGTCTGATTATACAGTCCCTAATACTGCTAATGTCTGTTTTGATGGGAGTTAGAATTCCTACAACCCACTAGAGAACTCATAAGCAGCTCATTAAAGAACAAATCAGTTGTTTGTTGCCGTCTTTGTCCATTAGAGCTACCCTAACCAAATACAATAAACCAAGTGATTTGTAAATAGCAGAGATTTACTTACAATTCTAGAGAGTGGGAAGTCCCAAGATGAAGTCATCAGTGGATTCCACTGTCTGGTGAGGAGTTGCTGCTCACCAGACATAGACAGCATCTTCTCATTATGTCCTCAGGTGAGGAAAGGGCAAAAAAGTCTCCTGGGCATGTTTTATAAGGGCACAGATCCCTTTTGTGATGCTCTGCCCTCATGATTAATCACCTCCTAAAAGTTCCATTTCTTGAATTGGGAATTAGGCTTCAACATATGAATATGGGGCAGGGCACAAACATTCAGACCACAGTTGTAGTTATGAAAGATACTACAGAGAAATCTGGAGTTATATGAGGATATATAGCAGCAAATGTGACCTAGTCTAGGGAATGAGAAGTTTCTGTGAGGAAAAAAATAACAAAACAACTTTTAATCTGAGTCCTGATAAGAGTTGTAGACAGACAAGAGCAAGTAAGCAGTAGGTTTGTGAGGGTAGCGGAAGATTATTTGAGGCAGAAAGGAACATGCATAGAGGTCCTGAGACGAGATGGATCTGGCAGCTTTTAGGAAAATAAAAGGCAGCTGGTGTGACTGCAGTGCAGCAAGCTTCCTGCAGTCCACCTGTTAATTGTAGATTTTATCCTAAAGGAATTGGGAGGACAGAAGCCTATTTGCTTATTTGTATTTTGTTTGTTTAATTAGTAGTGAAGTATAATCAGACTTTCACCATAAATAATCATTGTGTCTATTCTGCAGGAGATGAATTAGATAATAGCACAAGTAGGCAAAATAATGCCATTCGAAGGCTTTTGCAGGAGCTAAGGACAAAAGTGACAGTGCCTTAGAGCAGGTAATGACAGAAAGGTTCAAGACAAGTTAATGGAGTCAAGAGAGGTTCCAGAAACATAATTGGCAAGACTTTGTCATTGACTGAATGAAGTGATGGGAAAAAGAAGGAAGCCAAGCCTTGTCCAACAGGGTAGATGTTAATTAAATAGTTGCTCAAGGACTAATAGCTAGTAGGTGTTAGGGATTTGGACTCTGTTCAAAATTTGTGCTCTTAATGTTGTGCTCCTTTAAAATTTAGTTTGGACTGGTCAAGTTTTCCAGTATTTGAAATTCTGTAATGTAATTTGGATATGACTGGACATGTGTGACAACACACTGGAGAGACATTTGCAAATGCAATGCAGGATGGATCATGGAACAAATCCAAGTTCTGTCCTTCAGAGTTTGCTGCAGTGGTTGTCAGACAAGCTGCAAAGATAGAGGGCTCTTTCATTTATGTCTCACTCTATATCTTGGTGGTAACAATAATAATCATAATGAGGTATTCAAGATAGAGTGAAAAATAAACATTCCTTAGGATCTCTCAATGAAAAAAAAACTTCCCCTAAATCATAAAATCATATATTTTCTGAATAATGTTCTATTTCACTGTCTTATTTAATAGTAATAAAATTGTGATATATATTTTCAAATAACCATGTAACTATTTGCATAGATCAGGAGAATTAATTATGTCTGATGTCAGGTAGAATCTCTCTTTTTTGAATGCAAATACCCTTAGTAATGTGAGGTAGTAAATCATAACCCATAATCATGGTCTTTTCCCTTCTGTGTTAGAAGATAATCACAAAAGGAATTATAGCCAGAGTATTTCATTTTTAAAAATGCTGCACACACACAAGATGTTGCTACCAAGAGCTAACATTGTCACTAAGCGGAATCAGATGATGTAACCATTTCCCAGTATATCCTTATTAAAAAAAAAAAAAAAAAAAAAAAAAAAAACTGTGCTTCCATAAAGTATAATTTCAAGTTTCTTCCACAGCTCCAAATGCTATTCCCTATGCATTGTGTCTTTTAGATGTAAGTGCACATGGACACTGCAGACTTATTAGAATGGAACAAAAGGAGTAATAAAAGCTATGTAATTATTTTAAATGTTTATATGCCACCACAGATGGCAACACAGTTTAGCCTCTTCCATCAGCTTGCCACTGTGACACAGTTGTTTCTCCAGTTCATATATTTCCCACAGAATAAAATCAAGGCTATGTCAGCTTATGCTGACATAAGATGAGCTGATTGAATGCAACCCTCAGTGTGGGCAAGTTGTGGTACCAGGACTTTGTATCCCAGCCCTGACAGGCAATTGGAGGAGTATGGTAACTGTCAAGTGAGAAGAAATAAGTTGCTTTGCAGAAAAGAAACTTTACCATCCTACTGACAATAAGAGAGTTCAGTAAATCAGGAACTAATGATAGGTACTGAACATAAAGGTTAATGAAGAAGTAAGATCCCACATGTGTGAGGCCCTGGGTTTGATTCCCAGCACTGCATGATGCTGGCTAAGTTACTCAAATGAGATAAGCACAGGTTTTTGGGAGGCTTAAATCACATGATCCATAAAGCTCTCAGTGCAGTGCCTGGCACATGGTAAACACTAGAGGGATATTAGCTTTTATTATAGTTATTGCTGCTCCAATACATTCACCAGACACTTGAATAAGCACAAAAATAGGCACCCCATAGAAAAAATGGGGCAATTGACATGAAAATACCTTCTTTTTCATGTTTCAACATTTTCCTCTTCTTTCTTTTTATATATACCCATTGTCTGTTTGATTATCAACATGTCATTATTTTCATTCCTACCAGTGCACATGCACATGCATAAAATTGAAGGTAATCCTTACTTTAAAGCTTATCAATCCATGAATGTTGGGGTCTCATTTTCAGAAATCCCCACTTTGTGAAAACAACAGTAATAACAACCTTGTTTAGGCTACTATGTCTACTATTAAGCATATTTAAAATACATACTGTTTTAGTCCACTTTCTATTACTGTAATGAAACACCTAATGCTGGTTACTTATAAAGAAAAGAGGTTTATTTAAGTCACAGGTTTAGAGCCGCAAGAGCATGGTGGCTCTCTGGTGAGGACATTATGACACATCGGATCATGGTAGTGGGAACATTTGTGAAAAGTAAAAGAACACATATGGGACAGAAAACCAGAGAGTAAGGAGGGGCCAGTCTTGCAGCTAGCTTCCTTCTATATTGCATCTTTTCAAGATTCCATCACCTCTTAAAATCACCACACTGAGGATCAAGCTCACAACACATGAACCCTTTGGGAACAATCGAACTATAACCAAAACATAGGACACAGTATATAATGTAGTTTTACCAAAGGAAGCATATGATCCTTTAAAATTGAAGCAAATTCACCAGAACAGGTTCATATGCCTTAATAACCTTAAGATTATGATCTCAGCTAATGAGACCATTAATTTATAGCAAAAAATATATTACTGACATAAGAATGCACATAAGCACTACTTGTGCTTAACAAAGGCTGTAAAGAAATGTAAGTAGCCCTATTTATCCATTAGAAATCCCTAGTTCCCCTGAATACATTCTCTTGGTTGCTTTTGCAAGGAAAGTCTGTATGTAAAAAGTAAAAATATATCTATAAGAAATATTGCTGCTTGTTCCCTAAAAACAAAGACCATAACAAAGCAAAATAGATGGTAAATATTAAAGAAGGAAATGGCTAAACAAGAAAAGAAAAAAAGTTACAAACATACATATTAGTCCATTTTCTAAATTTTTTAATTAATATTAATTTTACTTGACAAATCATAGTTGTATACACTTATGGGATACAATGTGATATTTTATATATGTATATAATATAGAATTATTAATCCATATTTTAATTTTTTAACATTGCATACACATTGAAATAAGTAATTTTAGGAGTATATAAACCAAAAATTTAACAGCAATTATGTCTTAGTAGTGGGATTTAGGGTGGTAATTCACTTATTCCTTGTTTGCTATCAGTTTGATAATTATTCTACAATATCTTTCTTAGGTCCTTAAAGAAGAAATAAACAGAAATATAATGCAAGATGATCAAATGACAATTAGCAGGATTGCTTTGTTTGTTTAATGGTACTGGAGAAAGAACTCAAGGAAGCTCAACCTTTAAGCTGCATCCCCATTCCTAGCCCTTTATATATATCTTTTTTTTTTTTCTTTTTGAAACGGGGGCTTGCCAAGTTGCCCAGGCTGGCCTTGAACTTGCCATCCTCTTGCCCAAGACTCCTGAGTAGCTAAAATTACAGTTGTGTGGCACCACATCTTGCTATTTTTATGATCTGTAAATTTTAAGAATGCTTTCATTATGTTCAGAAAGCTTAGGAAATCCCTCAGAGATCACAGAGAGAAGGAGAGAGCCTGTAGAGTTTAAACAAATCAAATAGAAAGGGTTACACTTATAAAGACGTTGCCAGTGGCAGAAAAGTTTTACAACAAACTAATAATAAAAAGATCTAATCAATGTAAATCTTGAAGAGCATTCGCAGAAGAAAACAGTGGGTGAAGCTAAAGGTGTCTGAGTTCAAGGAAGTCAGAAACAATTAATATATCTTAAACACAGCAAGTTTTAACATTCTAAATTTTGCAACCAGAGAGACTTACCAAGTTGTTTGTTTTCAATAAATCTCAAAATAAGTAACTTGGATAATAGATGGAAGCATAATTTACTCTTCATCAAGGAAAACAAATCAATAACACAGTGCATTCTTTGCTCCTTTGTTATTAAGAGAAGTAGATGCTGATGAAAATCAGGGTAACTGCAAATACATGGTGAAAAAGACAAAAAATAAATCAGTGTCTAATTCTCTTACTAGATGTCAAGACCTCTGTCTTGGGCTGTGTCCTCAATGGGCAGTGCCTTTTTCACTACCTTGAAACCACCTAGGAACCAAAAACTTACCACCCAAACTCTCTGGAGTCACATTCCCCAGCAATCTGCTTTTTCAGTAAGTGTCGAAGGTAATGCTAATATTGACTAAAGTTTAAGAACAACTAATGTGAACCATGGATCTAAAATCCATTAAAGGTGAACAAAGTTGTAGATTTTACACTTTTCTTTAAAGAAATAGCTTTTTTATTTAACTGAAAATTAGGTTAATATATAACCTTTCTGCCGGGGAGGATGAGCTAATGCACCACAAAAAGGCCAATAAATTTGCAATGCTGTGCTTATATACACAGGACTTTAAAGAGGCTGGGAGGTCATTTTCATTCAAATTGTCTTATACATTCTGAATTAATATGTGAATTGGGAAAACCTTGACATGCCTTGTTCTCATTTGCATAACTGATAGAAATAAAATATTCTTGTGAATCATCAAGGCATATGTAGAGTGTTTCAGGTGATTAATTTCCTTTTAATGTGATCTCTGTTTTTTTTCTCCTAATTCATAGAATAATCATGGCTGAGATAGAAAAGCATTCTCAGATATTTGCATCCCTTTGGTTGTTATATTCAAGGTTAAAAGGTTTTTATTTTCAGAATTTTTGTTTTCTTCCCTGCTATGGCATGTCAAAGGACAAATTTACAACAATTTTAGTTTAAGGATCTTGAATGGCTTCACTTTGCAATTCCAGCGTCAGATAACACTTTGCTCTATAAGATAGAATGTATGTTCCCATGGGCTAAACAGAGAAGGCTGGCTTTATAGACAGTGAAAGAAAGAAGAAAAGAAAGACAGAAGGAAGGCATTTCATATACTTCATTCATTTCAAAGTTACTTTTCTTATGTGTTGGGTACAGGGAGGCAGAACAGGAGGACAACTGGCTAACATCAGATTACTTCAAGAGACTTGTGTAAGGGTTGAAGGATGTAGGGACTAAAGCAGAGGGAAATTCATTGTTATGTCAATTGGTCTGTTTGGAAATTTGGCTATCATCAATCATTTTCCTGATTTCTGGCAATGACACATAACAATTTAATTTCAGTTTGGTACCCTGGGCTTCTAGCATGGGTGACTTCATTTTGTGTTTATCTGGTCTGCTGTGGCCCTCTATAGGATTCTAGTTCAAAGCAATAACCTCCTGTAATTTTTATTTAACAGGTATTTCTTAAAAGGTATAACTGAATTTAAAAAGCTCTGAAAGTTTTAAGGAGGAAAAACGTACACAAAGAATTTGTGAGATCAACGGTATGAGAATATTAGAGGTAACATTCTGGCCTCATAGTTGATGGCTTTGCTTTTCAAGATGGAGACATGTCCAGATTTCTCTGAAAGGCTATGATGCATTTTTCCAGAAGTGCAATTTTTAGAAATGTCCTTCTGTAGTCCATTGAAAGTGCACCTGTATAGGTAACCACACGATTCACACCTTCTTTTATGTAGGTCTTTTACACATAAAATATAAAACAATCACTATGGATACACACTAAATATTCCAGAAATTTCTCCAGCATTTATAACTGCCAGGTACATCAACTCAAAAAATGCATATACTTCTGAGAATGTTTTAACTCTTTAAAAACAAACTCAAAAAGAAATCAGAGTTTAAGGAAAATGAAGTGTCATTATATAGAAACAAGACATTTGTGGTATTGTTATTCCCCTTGATGATGATATCATACCATATGGGCTGTATTAAGCTATGACAATGATTAATGCCAAATCTCAGAGTCTGAAAACAGCTTCCATTTTCTGGAGGCATATGCACATCAAGTTATACACAGTTCAGCATTTGGGATTTCAGAAAAGTGACTATCTGGAATGTCACTGGGTACCACGATAGGCAGAAGAACGTAGGAATATGAATCATATGCTAGATCTTAAAGTATCCCCCAGAAGTGCACATATGGCTATACAAAGGAAGTCAATGGCCATACCTAACCACACTAGGCAGAGATATGCAGCCATGCCTTATGCCCTATGGACTTTAAACATTTGATGAAATGAACTAATGACTACCTCAAGAAGTCTGGCTCATAGGAAATTTTCATGATTTTTTTTTTCATTTCTTCTTTCCCAAACTATCTTGCATACTTTCTGAAATTTAAGAAAACAGATATGAGGCCATGATGATTTTCAATAGCAGTGGTGAACATTTGTTTAGATCATCATCACTACTCACCAATGCTTGTGTGTTAGGGTTCTCCAGAGAAAGAGACACGGAGAGAGAGAAAGAATAATTAAAGGAATTGGCTCACAGGATTATGGAAACCAAAGAGCCCTGTGACATGCTATCTGTAAGTTGAAAACTAGGAAAACTTGTGGTGTAATTCAGTCTAAGTCTGAAAATGTGACAATCAGGTGGGACACTAGTATAAGGCCCAAAGTCCAAGGACTTCCAAGTTCTTATGTCCAAGAGGAGGAGATTGCCTAGTTCCAGGGAAGAGAGGGAGACAGAGGAAGGAGAGAGAGAATTTACTTTCCTCTTCCTTTTTGTTACATTCAGACCCCAACCAGTCACTGGGCCTGCCTACTTTAAGGGTGGATCTTCCCCACTCTTCAACTGACTTAAAACACCCATCTCCTGTGAAAACACCCTGACAGATATGCCTGGAGATAATACTTCACTTGTTCTCTAGGTATTCCTTTATGTAGTAAAGTTGACACCTAAATTAACCATCATATTGGGGTATATAATCCCTACTCCACTCTCTGTTCAATCCTCACAGGGTGGGTGTAAACTGAACTAAAGGCTGCAGCTCCTGGCAGATGATCCTTTCCAAAAGAGATGTATTTGCAAAGGTCTTGCCTCTTAGGGCCTTGGAATAAGGACTTCCTTCTCTTGCTAGCTGTCAAGTACTACTGCATTGTTTTTGGTTTCCCTATACCCCATTACGACTTTATAAATATTTTTCCTTGTTCATCTCTGTCAAACAGACTCTCCTGTTTCCTGTTGGGATCCTGACTGTCTCCAGACATTATGACTTGTTTGTGCTCAGTGCTAATAAAACTATTAGGTTACAAAGATCTTAGAAGCAGCTAATCTTTTATCAAGATGTTTGTATTCTCAGGATCTCAAAGTTCTTTATTATTATGAAAAGAAATAATTTCATTCCTGATTTTACCAAGAGAAAAAACAAAACGAAATGAATATTTGAAGTCCTTGTAATTTATATGTTTTTGCAATGGATAATTTAGTTCAAACCTTCTGAGAAACTTTAGGATAGGCTATTTATTATGTTAAGAACAGAAAGGGAGACTACATATTAATAAAACTCCAAATTAAGAATATTGGTAACAGCTCTCTACTGTGGATCTCTGTTGGCAGACACAAATAGAAACTCCAAGAATGAAATAAGTGGCAAGGATGTTAAACCAACCTGTCAGTCAATCAGTAAGTATTTACTGTTCTAAAACCTCACACATACTCCCAGTCCACTCTTTCTATTGATTTATCCAAGGCTTTTCCAAGTTTTGTTCATTCTATTTTCTTTTATATCGATTTTTATTACTCTCTATTGACCCCATTGCACATAATAACTGCAATCTTACTTGGTCTTTTGTTGTATCACTTTCCTCCTAAGTCTGATGCTTCATTCTCTAAGGAGATAGCTATTTCATGCACAAAAATATGAAAGGATATTCTCATTATAATCCTTTAAATCAAGAATAAAATCATGGGACAAATGTATACACACATATTCTAGTAACTAATCTACATTTTTCTCATTATACTTTTATTCAACTTCATTAATCCTTTGTAGAAATATTGAAATAAGATGGAATAGTTGGGCATCAAATGCCATTGTCCAGAGATCATTGGAACTTTTGTGGTCGAGTCCTGTTTTTTCCATTATCGCTTTTAGCATTTCTTCAGCCTGGGAAGGTGAGACATCATAGCTTTTGCTAATTTAGAAGTTTTCTTGGCAGCAAAGCACACTAACCCTTCTTGTTATGTATAGTAATACCTCTAAATAAAATTTGATGTGATTCTTAGACCACAAGGGTTTTAAAAGTACTATGTCATTAAATTATGAAACATAAAGTGACTTACGATGAATAAGAGTTGAGTTAGTTTACAGCAAAGTTGAAAAAAGTATTTTTATTTAATTCACAGACTTTAGTATTGCATAGTTTGTAGAATTTGCTTTTTAGTGCTTAATTCTCTTAGGGATTTTGCTTTAATATTTATGAATTGAATATTCATTCTATGATCTTTCATATTTAAAAAATCTACGAGTGATATACCCCTCACCCCCTAAAAAAACTAATTTTTCCAAAAGTAAAGAGAGAGAGGGCTTTTACAGAGGAGAATAAAAGTTCAACAGAGAATCTAAAAGTAATAAAGGAAGAATGTAGAATTTATATTAAATCAACAGAGAATGTGGAGCCAGGCCTCTAATCCCAGGTACTCAGGAGGCTGAAGCAAGAGAATACAGTTTTGAGGCCAGACTGGGCAACTTAGTGAGACACTGTTTCAGAATAAAATAGATTTTAGACAAGAAAAAGCATAGAGTATCTAAGCTAAGTATGCATTAGTAAGATATATTATTATAGGTTGGATCATTGTGCTTCTCCCTCCACCTTCTTTTTCTTTTATCCAGATATTCTATGAACATGTATAGGAAAAAAAAAAGAACCTATAAGCTTTAAAAACAGTCAAGAAGAATGGCTATCCAAGCTGTGAATGAGACTACAAAATAAAAGCCAATCCAAATGATAAGCAGAGAAGAAAAGATAAATGTTCATATAATATTGTTTAATCCTTCTTCTTTGAAGAAAATGTGTTGACAACATTGGCTTGGTATGCAGAAGATAGGCACTTATGAGGAATGTAGAAACAGAGGACCTGAGGCTTGATAGAAGATAAATAAGGGGAAGAAAATAAAATGTCACCTCCCTAGTCCCATATCAAGTCTCTGATCAGGACCTCTCCATTCTAATTTGGAAGTATATCTCATATTTGTCTCTTCCTTTCCACTAGCCCCATTCTAGGCTTCTTAAGGTTTGTCTCTCTTGCTGGGTCATAGACTTTAAGTAGAGGAGATATTTCTTATTCATCTACTTTTCTGACTCAGCATGATGTCTGACTTGTAGAATAGTTACAAATTATATTCACTTAGTAAATACTAAATAAAGGAGATTTGGAGACTAGTCTCTACACCTAGTGGCTAAGATCATCCCTTTATATGGGTATAGAGGGTTACTGCTACAGAGGAAAGTGAAAAATGACCAGCTTGGATTTTTAATTTGGGAAATTTGTTTACAAGACCACAACTTAATATACTTCCCCAACTCTTCATTGTATGTAGTGATGTCTTTCCATCAGACTATCTCCTATTGTCTCTTCCATATCTTCCATATAACCCATTGCTGCTTAAAAATAAAATATGATAGACATTTTGAGCACCAAAAAGTGGCAATTAAATTGCTACGTCTAGTCTTTCTGAAACCAAATGTTTTTCAAGATCGGAATAAAAAATGCATATTGTTATTGGTTTGTTATAGTGTATTTTCCTACCTGTTCCAACTCTCTTATAGAAGTTCTAACTCATATTTGATCTCTAAAAAATAAAACAAGAATTCTCAACAAAATTCATTTTCTGCTATGGGAATTGTGCTTAATCTTCAGTATATTTAGCTGATAATAAATTAAAAATGTAGTCAAGCTGAAATTAAAATAACTTTTATCTGTAATGTTCTATTATGGAAATCAATCAAAATTAAGTGCAAATATTAGAAACTTGTGTTTTTAAATTACAGCAAATCTAGTTGTAATGTATTTTGTAACATTTTTATATTCTAAATTCATGATTAATGTGACCATAAATGCAAAGAAATTAGTGACAAAATACAATCTGAATTCTGCTTTCAGTATGAAGGTATTCTAACTATCCTGTATTAGTTCTGACATTATACTCAAATGAACACATAAAAATAAATGTATTATTTATATGTTTAAATCGTCACCAAAATCAATCACAGCTAATCCGAACTAGAAACTATTGTAGTTTCTTCCCTCAGTAGCTGTAGAGAAAGTTTTGTTATGTGGTTTCTTCCATTTTAAGTTTTATTCCTTTTTATTAAAGTTGCAGTTGGAATGCTCCTATTTTATGTGGAATAGTAAATATTTTTCCATTTTATGAATTAAATTGATATTGATTAGGACGGTATAATTTATTGAAACCCAATACAACTTTAGTTCGAATGATGTCTTTTTTTTTCCTTTTTCTGGTACTTGGGATTGAACCTAGGGTCATTTTAGCACTGAGCTACATTCTCAGTCCCTTATATAAAATTTTATTTTGAGATAGGCCCTCATTGAGTTGCCCAGCCTTGCCTTAAACTTGCCATTCTTCTTCTTCTTGCCATGCTTCAGCCTCATGCAGAGCTGAAATTATGTGTGGGCTTGGTTCAAATAATGTTTTTGATGTCAAGGGGGGTTTTAATAAGATTGAGTATATTTCAAGATATTTGCACTATAACTAAATTACCTTCCTCTTGTTCCTTGTTTATTTTTAAGAATGATTACCTTTGCTTTCAAAATACAGTTCTAAATCATATCTTCTCTCTGTGATCTGCCAATATCTCTAGGCTAAGCCATTAACCCTTGTCCTCTGACACTACCAAACTCTACACATAACATGCTAGAGCACATTCACAGGATATTATGGTGATTAGAGTACATGCTGTCTTAGTCCATGTTGTGCTGCTATAGCAGAGTGCTTTACACTGGATAGAAATGTATTGGTATACATTCTGAAGACTAAGAAGTCCAAGATCCAGAGGCCATGTCATCCCATGGAAGAAGGGCAAAAAGAAGACAGGAAGAGAAAGAGCATATAGAAGAAGAAAGAAGGAGAGGGAGGGAAAGGCAGGAAGAGAGGGAGAGAGGGGGGGAGAGAAGGAGAAAGAGAGAGAGACAGAGATTAAATTTGCAGCCCCACATGTTTTATAATCAGCATTAATGAGGGTGAAGCTTGATGACCTAATCTCTTCTCATTAAGCCCGATCTCCTAACACTGATTGACTGGAGTTCAAGTTTCTATCACATTCTTTTGAATTTTTTAGTTTTTGTATTTATTTATTTACTTGCTTATTTATTTATTTATCTATTTATTTTTGGTACTAAGGATTAAATGTAGGGGCTCTTAACCACCAAGCCACATTTCCAGCCCTTCATATTTATTTATTCATTTTTATTTATCTATTTATTTATTTATTTTAATTTAAGGCAGGGTCTCACTAAGTTGCTTACAGCCTCCCTGAATTGCTGAGGTTGACTTTGAATTTGCAATCCTCCTGCCTCAGCCTCCCAAACCCCTGGTTACAGGTATGCAACACTGCACCCAACAGCACATGTTTTTTCAGCAACACATTCAAACCATAGCACATGTGAATCTGAATGTGGAAACACTGGATTCTGTGGGACACAATTTTAATCATTTAAACATAATCTCCATGTTTAGAAAAACAGAGGAAATAACTATGGCAGAGATTTCTAAGGGGGAGGGGTCACATCCAGTATTACTAAAGCAAGAGACTAGATACTTTTTCATTTTGCTTTTGAGGAGAAATCAGCCTAAATTAGAATTTGCTTTGGAAAAAAAAAAACATTTAAGACTGCCCATTTAAGATAATTGAACTTCTGTTTATTACATAAAACTGCATCCATAAATGTCAGTGTTTTAGCCACAGGGCCTTTGGGAAGAGTTACAAAATGTACTGCAAGGAGCTGCCATGAACTGAAAATGAATGTAATTGGTCTTTTATTTTTAACTTCAGTGATTCTTTTCCAGACCTACATAAGAATTGTTAAGCCATAAATTCTGTTTCTGTTAAATGCCATAATCAAGGGCCACAGCACTAGAAATTCCATATAATTTCCATCTTGACTAAAATATTAGCATTCTGTTTATATCTTCTAAATGATGGTTCTATAGATTGGTCATTTCCAGTTAAGGGATTTAATTTGTAATTTGGCTGTGATTGCCTACTGCTTGTCTTTCTCCCTCCCTCCCTTCCTTTTTCCTTTCTACAGTATTTACTATGCCACACACTAAGCAGATGGTAGGAAAACAGGGAAATTGAGTTTGTCTCAGTCCTCACAGAGCTAGTTAGGAAGATACTGCATATGGCAGGCCTCTTAGGTGAACCCCAATAATTCCTGACTCCTGGCACTTACATCCTATATAATCCCTTTGCTTTCAGTATAGGATGGATTTTCTGACTGACTTCTAATGGAGATAATACAACAGGTGGGATGGAATGTCACTTTTGACATTAGGTCATTTTAAGCCAGTGACTTCTGTCTTAGGGGGTTTCTCTCCCTCTCTTTCCCTCCCTCCCTCCCTCCTTACTTCTCTCCCTCTCTCCTTCTCTCCCTACCTCCTATTGCTTGTGCTTGAGTAAGCAAGTTGTTGTGTTGTGAGAGGTTCAATGAAGATGCCCCTGGGAGTAGCAAAGACCTTTAAGGAACCAGACCCTGACAACAAGATGGCAACCATATATAAATGAGTTTAGGAGGGAATTTATCAGCTGTCATCAGGTGCTAAGATGACTATAGCCTTGGTTAACACATTGAATACAACCTGATGAGAGCCAGACGGACCAGATGAGCCAGTTCGGGATCTTACATAAAGACATTGTAAGAAAATAAACATTTGATGTTTTAAGTTACTAAGTTTTAGAGCTACGTGGTGCCCAGCAATAGATGACTGATAGGATACTGTAAGCAAAACCATGCATTAACGACCATGTGCTAAAGTCCTCTCTAGGATAACAGAGAGAAACAAAAGGAATCGGATCTCTTTGAGATGAAGTTAGAAGTCTTTTGAGTTAGATCTTGAAATATAAGGAGATTTTTTTTCTCAAAAAATGACATGTAAACAGAGGCTCAGAGCTGGAAAACAGTGTGGCACATCGAGTGCACCATAGGTTATTGTCATGTCTTTGGTGTGACGGAGCAGTAGGATACGGCTGGTATGTGTATACTCATTGTATGCACATCTTTTATGCCCCACTAGGAAACATGAATTTTTTCCTATGGTTCCTGGAATGGTAAATTGAAAACAAATTCGACACCTTTCACCCAAGTCATTGACATGACTGAGATTCTGACCAGGGTCCTCTGCCATATCTATGAGTAGCCTCAAAATTTTTTCTTTATATTGTCTTTAGGGGAGCTGTTTTCAATCAGTGAGCATTGGAAGGAAATATACACATATGAGCTTTAGAGAATCTCATCAAAATACCCCAAATTGCAAACACACACACACACTCACACAGATTTGTTGTGGGAAATTCACCTTCCCTCACCTTGAGGATTGCTTATTCAAGGTTCTTCCTATGGCTTCCAGAAATTAGACACATAAATGTAATTTAATGCAATCAGCTCAAAGACATATCTAATGCGACTCTATAGGGGTTTACTACAGGGGTTTACAAAAACAGTGATTCAACATATATTTGTTGAATTGAACTAACACTCTTCTAGGTTATCCTCAACTTTTTGCTTCCATCCCTCTTTTCCTCATTTGTCAACTTTTATATACATGAATTCAGGTTCTATTTGGACACCATAAATAGCATCTTTGGTGAGGTTGAGAAATCACAAAAGAGCCAACACTGAAATGAATAAATGAAAAGTACTTCAGTGATAATGAGAATGGTAATTAGCAAGTTTAGTGTGTAAGAGCTTGAAGACTATTTTTACTACTACTTTCCACTCCAGAGCTAAAGGGGTCCTTGAGTCATTGGAACAGCTAACATTCCAGGGCTCTCAATTGAAAAAGGTGAGGGAGGGCTGGGGCTGGGGCTCAGTGGTAGAGCACTGGCCTAGCACATGTGAGGCACTGGGTTTGATCCTCAGCACCACATATAATTAAATAAATAAAATGAAGGTATTAATTTTAAAAGAAGGTGTGGGAGTTTGACATAGGTTCCCATATCATGTTATCAGTTTTGCAGAGCTCCACACTAGTAGTTTCTCCTTACATAATAGTAGTTAAGTTACTGGTGTTTATCAAGGTAGCTCTTCAATCTTATTTATAACACAAGGAAACATATTTGAAATAAATACATTGCCTTTATGTCAAAGAGGGCAAAAAAAAAAAGGACTTTGTTATTACTCTATTGCTATTTAAAAAAAATCTAAGTCTATGACGTGGTGTACTACTATTAATACATAATGCCTTTGCAACGTGATCTGCAGGTTCGCAGAGATAGGATAATAGCAAAGTACTCTCTATCTCATCTTTCTTTAAACAGATAGAAGTGCTAAGCCAACATTAAAAACTTACTGAGCTGTTAAGATGATTTATTAAAATAATTTCATTTTCATTTTGCCTGCTATGATATGTTTGTCAAAAAGTATGTTAGTAAACAGTATGTCAACCAAAGTTATTTAACACATTTTACAGATAGGGCAAAATAAAAGATCATGTTCTCTAGTGTTACTGTTGATAGTGATAGAACTGCCTTTTGATTATATGGATAACTGAAGAGAACTAGGACATACTAATATTTACTATTTAATACTTCTTTACATTCTTGCTATAAGCAAGAGATATAATTTCCTTTTGCAGCTAAAGAAACACATCCTTAAAAAATTCAAATAAGCTGTCAAAAGCCATTCATAAATGAAAGAAGTGGTTTCAAACCCAGATCCCATGACCCTAATGAAACCAGAGTGAAGCCCAGCCTCTCTACTCTGATTAAAGCTAAATAAATCACCTATTTTTGAGTCAATTGAGGTTGATAGCTAAAATCCTCATTGCATTGCCAAATGGCTGATGAGGTCCAGTTGTTTTGATCAGATGACTCTCTCAGCAATTAACTATTCTGATGAACCAGAGAATTGATTAGATATGAAGATAACCTACATTCGGAAAATGGAAACAGTCTAAAACAACCTCCCATTTTCCTTCCACTGGGGAGAAGCTGCAGTTCTGCTGTCAGTCAGGGGGTGAAGGCAGGTGAGATCAGCATCCCTCCCTGGTTTATTATTCACATGATGATCTCCTTAAACATTTTTCTCAAAGATTGCCCAAAGTAGCATCCCAAATATCAGAAATCCCTGTTCCTGATCCTGAGATGAAATATAAAAACCAAATAGCTATTTTGTTTATTGTTCTGTGAAATTACATTATTAGGAAAGGCATCATTTTAAATTAGGAAGTGATGCATAGCTGTAACTGACTTCAACCCGTTCCCTTTTTATGATTAGGGAATATTTTTCCATGTCAAAAAATTCTGAGGAAATGTTTGAAGATGTTTTATGCTGCTCCTGTCTTGAGTGTATCTGACGGTATTACACAGAGATGCTGAAAAGAAACAGATGTGATATTGTTTGAGAAAATACAAAATAAAATCCAAAATATAATAATATCATACTTATCTTGGACTTATTTGACATTCACTTAGAACTCTGTGCTATAGGATCATAATACGATTGGTAAAGTGGCAATTTTAGGATAGAAATTAAAAGGCTGTGTTTTAGAATGAGGCAAATCTGCACGAAATCCATCACTATCACTTATTAGTTGTAGAATTTCAGTAAATGACTTTGTATAAGCAGCTCATTACCTTATATATAAAGTGAAGATCATTATCTCAAAGGATTGTGGTGAGGATTTGGGGAGAGCATCTACATTGAGTGCTAAGTGAAATGGATGCTCAGTAAGTATTTGATCGAGTGGTGAAGAGAGCCTACTCAACCCACTAGCCAACACATCTCCTAAGCAGGAACCTGTGTGATAGCATGGATTAGGTACTTGCAAGAAGCTCCCAAGCATCCCACCATCCACCTCTGTAGTAGAGCCCAGGGAATAAGGGTGCTCGTAATGAGCTTTAATCTCCTCTGGACTATATTTTCTTGTTTTTGCATCTTGATATCCCTTAGAGTATCTAGCATAGTGTCCTGTGTCTATGAGTTACTCATGTATGATTTGTTAATGAAAAAGAAATAAATATGATAGATAAAGAACATCTCTTTGATATCCCAATCAGCTGAGCAATATTAAGCCAGATAATAGCTTTTTTGATGTCTTTTATGTGCTGGATGCCAGTTTTCTTTTATGA
Source organism: Geosciurus inauris (assembly GCA_004024805.1). NCBI lineage: Eukaryota > Metazoa > Chordata > Mammalia > Rodentia > Sciuridae > Geosciurus > Geosciurus inauris. The sequence goes on from PVHX01003955.1 coordinate 37,625, forward strand.
TATGTCATAGCTAAATAATACTGCTCACAGACCAGGACTATTCTTGACCATGCCCCACCCCACCCCACTATGCAGAAGACAGAGCAGACTTTGGAAATCACTGAAAGTCCTTCTCGGTATTCATATTATTGTTGGACTGAAAGATAGCAAGGGATAGACCTTAACCTTGCTTGCTGAAGTCTTTTGTCCCCAAATCATAACAGTGCATAAACTGATGCTCCTTTTTGTGGGTCCATCAAACAAATATGTCATTGTTCTTAGAGACTTACTTAGTCCTTATTCAACATCTACTGAGTCTTACCGTATAACACACTCTGTGTTACAAACAGGCATTTATTCCATACTTTGGCCTGAATTTCTTTCCTCTTAACTAATTATGCTTTACCTCCTCACTAAGACTACATATTTCCCCCACTCCCATTGAGCCTCCAAGATTCATGTTAAAAGCCCTTTCTTCCAAGAAGCCTTTCTCTAACCGCCAATTCCATAGTAAGCGTCCTCCTTATGTGACTTCATATCACTTTGGTCTTCACAGCAGTATAGGAGGTATTAGGGCAATCATATGCATTCTAGCCACTGTTGCCAAGTAGACAAAATGGCTCTCAATGGTTTTTTATATTTGTCATCAATTTTCATTAGTGTACCTGATTTATTGTAAGTTGTCAGTAAATAGTTATTGAATAAATAAATACAATGGAAATTTAATGCCTTACCCTCTGACAGTATACTAATATTTCATAAACAGAGAGAGAGAGAGAGAGAGACCTTTGAAAAACAAATTTTGGTAACATATAGTAAATGTTCCAATAAAACTTGGAATCTCATGCTATTTAGTAAGAAAGAAAAGAGGGGAGGAAGTAACATCTAAACTGAATCTTGTGTTAAAGAGTAATCCAGCAGGTAGATGACAATCTGTTCATTTTTATTAAAACAAAAAACCTCCATACATAAAAGCAGGAAAAATATGATGTTTGGTGCAATTTTCCGTCATTCGGATACTCTTAGACTATATCTATTAAGCTTCTTCCAGTTGGCTGGACTATGAACTTCCATTCAAACCCTGTGCTGCCTCTATACCCTAATCCTTTTCAAATGGGGCAAAGATATGGAAACATTACCACAAAGTGTGTGGTAATAAAGTTATTTGTGTATTTTAAAACATTTATTAGTATTGCTCCCTTCAAGCTAACATATGACAAAACAAAGCACTGTTTTCAATTGCTTTACTAGCAGTGATGGCTTATCGTAGCATTATTCTATGCAGAATTTCCTATTCTATCCACCGTCCAAATTAAGAAGGCTGCAGAGGTAATACTTGATTCACTGACTTAGTTTTATTTCAAAACATCAACAAAACTGTTACTTAGTTTTCAGGTAGATTAAATCAGTCGTAGTTTCACAAATCCTATGTATGTTTTAGATGACAATAAATAACACTAGCCAGTTTTATCCTCCAGAAATATAGAGTAAATAGACTTTATTTCTAGTATTCAAAACTGTTACTAACCTGATTTTTAGTTTACCTTATATACCATTGTAATTGGTTTTCTGAATTTAATAAATAATTGTGGTCACTTTCCAAAGTCTAATTTTAAAAAAATTAGGACTAGGATTTTTGAATCCAGGAGTTGATTCCAATTCTTTGAAGTAGATTAACTATATCTCAGTAGGTACTCATCCCCTATTTTACTCAAATTAATATTTACATGTATCACATAGTTTCTGATATTACATGATATAGCCATGTAAATATAGAGGAGATGTCTTATTTTAAGGTTGTATGTGTTAATTAGCCTATTTTTCAAAGGTGTGTGTAGGATAAACTGTTGTTATTGTATTGCAGCAAGTGTGTGTGTGTGATCTGTTAATCTGCATTTTATCTGCATAATGGCAAAAGAAAGTATTTTATTTTAAGTAGTTGATTTCATGGTACAATTCAAAGTACCTTAAATGTGTTCAACTTCAAAACAAATGACTCTGTCTTGTCTGAAGCAAAGCAAATTATAATTATAGATGAATTTAATCTTGAAATAAAAATATGGCTAAAGTGGCTCTCAAGAGGAAGCAAGGTGAGTAGGCATTTCAAAAAGAAAGTAATTCATCTGCATTTAACAAAAACAACAAAACAAAAACATAGACTCTAAAGAAATTGCTGCTTGAAGGAGTTTCCATTTTGACTTCTGTGGGCAGCTCTCATATTGTGAAAATATGTTTGATTATCACAGGCCACTGGCAGCTGGCTTACTGAGTATTAAGACTTTAATTCTTAGAGAAGATGCATTAGTAGATAAGATTGCAGATTTGATCTTTTTGTTTTTTTTTTTTGGAGGAGGGGTACTGGGGATTGAACTCAGGGGCACTCGACCACTGAGCCACATCCCCAGCCCAATTTTGTATATAGAGACAGGACCTCACTGAGTTGCTTAGTGACTCGCTGTTGTTGAGGCTGGCTTTGAACTCACTCCACTCCTGCCTCCGCCTCCCAAAGTGCTGGGATTACAGGTGTGTGCCACTGCGCCCGGCTGCAGATCTGATATTTTGAGTAGTGTTCCTTTTGATTTCCCCTAACCATCCTGCAAATGTTCTCATGTTGGACATCATCCTTGTCAACACATTCTACAGGTTGGAATGATACTGATCTTGATAAAAGGAAAAAGACCTTCAACTAGCACAGTATTAAGAGTGTGGCCTTATTGCCAGACTCAGTGCTAGGAATTCAGCACTTTCAGGGCAAGTGAATTGTTCTAAAATGTCTCTCCTCTACTAAAAGAATACAATAATACAATACAATACAATAGTATCTCCATTTTACATTTGGGAGCCAATATACAGATATATGTATATACATGCTTGCATATTTATTTTATATATGTTATGTTCAAAATGTTTCTTTCATATATTATGCTCTACCTAAGTTCTTTTTATTTTTAAAATACAGAATTCAAACATTTAAAATAAATAAACTTTGGAAGTTAAAACATGGAATACACCAAAATTATTTGTCATCTGTATGTTATTGATCAGAAACAATAGGGTTGCTGCAGGGTGTTAAGGCTGTAGCAAGGTTACTTCACATGAGACACTAAATGTGTTATGTGATTTAGCCTGTCTACAGATTTATAAAATTGGTTTCAATATAAACACTGGAAAGTAGATATTATTATCCTTAGTTTACAAAGAAACAATGGAGAAATTAATTAACATAGAATGGAAGAAAATGAGGTATTGCCTCATTCACTTTTCTTCACATTACATTTTATATTTAGTGCTATTATAAGATTCTCTGATTTTGACTATTCTAGATACCTCATGTAAGTGGGAATATAAAGTTATTTGTCCTTTTGTGACTAGCTGCTTCTATTTAGCATGATGTCCTCAAGGTTCATCCATGTTGTAGTATGCGTAATCATTTCTTTCCTTTATAAGTCTGAACATTACCATGTTGTATATGTATAACAAGCTGTGTTTGTGCATTCATCTGTCAATGGACACTTTGCTTCCCCCTTTTGGTTATTGTGAATAATACTGATGTGTACATGGAGGTACAAATATGTCCCTCAAGATCCTGCTTAAGTTCTCTTGGCTATTTACCCAGAATTAAATTGCTGGATCACATGGTAATTCTGTTTTTAAGTTTTTGAGGAAACATCGTCCTGCTTTTCTTAACAGCTATACCATTTTACATTCTGACCAGAGGTGTACAACCATTTCAATTTCTCCACCTCCTCACCAACACTTGTTTTCTGTTTTGTTTGTTTTTTAATAGTAGCTGTCATGGATGTGAGGTTTTATCTCATTGTGGTTTTGACTTGCATATACCCTAATGATTAGTGACTTTGAGTATCTTTTCATATGTTATTGGTCATTTGTATGTCCTCTTACATATTCAAGACCTTTACCTATTTTTTTTAAAAAAATCAGTTTTTTTGTTTATTTTGTGGGTGAATTGTTGGAGTTTTTTATATATTCTGGTATGCACCCCTTAACAAATATGTGACTTGAAAATATTTTCCTCCATTCTGTAGATTGCCTCTCATTCTGTTGATTGTGTCCTTTGATGCCCAAACACCTTTGATTTTATAAAATTCAATTTATTAATTTTTCTTATACTTTCGTGTTACCTGTACTGTTGGCATTATATCCAAGAAATTATTTCTGAATTAAATTTCCTAACAATTCCTCTGTTCTCTTCTAGTAGTTTGTTTCCAGGCGTCTTTGAAACATTTGAGTGAATTTTCATGTACATTCTAAGTAAGCAAAAGTTCCAACTTTATTTTCTTCCCGTGATACTCAGCTTTCACAGCATTGTTTGTTGAAAACACTGCCCTTTACCCAGTGAGTGGTTTTGCCACCCTTGTCAAGAATCATTTGATTTTATATGCAAGGATGTATTTCTGGTTTCTCTATTCTAAGTAATACACTGCCTTGACTACTGTAACTTTGTAGTCAGGTTTGAAATTAGGTAGGGTGAGACTTCTGATTGTTTTTTCAAGATTGGTTGTATGGAGTCTCTTGAAATTGTACATGAATTTTAGGATGGAGTTTTTATTACTGCCAAAAATACTTTGGGGATTTTGATATGAAATTGCATTAAATCTGTAGACTGCTTTGGGTAGTACTGATATCTTAATATTACATCTTCTGATTCATGAATATAGAATGTCTTGTCATTTATTGATGTCTTTATTTGTTTCAGTAGTGTCTTATAGTTTTCAGTTATAAATATTTCACCTTCTGTTTATTCCTAAGTCCTTTATTTTTTTGATGCCATTATAAATGGAATTGTTTTCTTAGTTTCCTTTTTGTTCATGTTTAAAAATGCAACTGATTTTTCTGTGTTAAGTTTTTCTTCTGCAACTTGGATGAATATATTTGTTAGTTATAATTGCATGTGTGTGAGAGAGAAAAAGAGAGAGAGAGAGAAAGAGAGATCTTTAGGGTTTTCTATGTAGAAAATCATGCTACTTATGAACAGAGATAATTATATTTCTTACTTTCAACTTAGATACATAAAGAAATAAACTTACAAAAGAAATAAACTTTTCCTTGACTAATTGCTCTGGCTGGAAAGGACAACTTTTGCAAGGCTTATATAGATTGTCATATCATCTCTAAATTTTTGTAAATGCTGCACCTTTCTTTAAACTTCATAACCTTTACTCTATAGTAATCAGAATAATTTGGGCAATAGAAAATTCATTTGGTATACATATAAGGGTTATCTTTTGATGATTTATATCGCTACCAACTATATATAATTTTCTTCAAACATTCCAAGAGTCTTTGAAATGTGGTTAGTGTTTTTAGATTTTTTCAAGCACTCATACCTCAAAATCTGAAGTCACAGGGAGTTTACATATCAAAAGAGACAATCTAGTTCTTCTCCACATGACCATAAAAAAGTGATGAACACCAGAAAAGAAACTGCAAATCAGCTATTTCAAAATATGTCAGTTTTCTTTTGAGCAAATCTATGGATTTGACACAAATAAAGAAAATAAGGTGTGAGGGTAAAAGTTCCCTAAACTTTAGTAAAGTTTATAAACTATTCAATTTGAATATGGTTCATATTCCCTTTATAGAGAAGAATGACCCTGTCGTTGAATCTTATGAATTAGACCCCACATTTATCCCTGATGTACCAACCATAGCTATAAATGGATCTCTATGATTGGCCTTATTCTGTCTCCTGTATAAACAGTGTCATACATGTGGGAAGTGAAGTGTGGAAAGTCTCCTGTATAAACAGTATACAGTCTCCTGTAATACAGTCTCTTGTATAAACAGTGTCATACATGTGGGAAGTGAAGTGTGGAAAGATGCATTAGTGCAGTAGATAAAATAAGTCTTTATAGTGAGCTAACAATATTTATATTAAATATATGTATATTTTAACTGAAACATTAAAGCAAAAAAAAATTAATAGGGAATTGTGGATACACATATATGTTGTGAAATCAGATAAGCATATCTATCTCCTCAAACCTTTATCACCAACCACTTCATGAGAAAAACAACACAATCCTTTCTTCTAGCATTTTGAGATATACAGTGCACAATTGCTATCTATACTCACCCTACTGTGCAAAAGGATCCAGAATTCTTTTCACCTATCTAACTACAACTTAGTACTTGGTAACCAACCTTTGACTTATTGTTAAACTTTACTACATGAATATCTTCAGGTTGTAATGTTCTTAGGCAATGATATTTTCTGTGGGAGTATCACAAAGGTGTAATACTAGGATACAAAAGGGCTGAATTATGTATTTACTAATTTGAAGCCAAGAACTTCTGAATTTTTGGTAGTGGCTATACACCACTACCAAACATATAAATGTATTGTTGGTATTGGTGATTTATATTTTTTCTGTTATATTCTATTTTCTACAACATGCAATTATTTCCTCATATTTTAAAATTGTAATTTGCCCACTCATATTTTGGTAAATAAACTTACTTGTTACTTTTTACAATCAATTTCTCACTCATAACATATTTAAAAATTTTAGAAGACATTTTATTTTTATATATAAATTTATATTTATATAATAAAATATATTAAACATCATATTGTATAATAAAAATAGAATATCCACAAATTAATATTAAATAGTATATTATAGTGATATATTAAAATTTATATTATATGTAATTTTGTTCTGTAGTATCTCTATTAATGACAATTTTGTGAATTTAGTTTACTTAGAATAGAAACTTTAAAACTGCCAAATTATTTTCTGAATGTCTGTTATTAAATTATTGAATTTTATTTTTTATAGGATTTGATTTATTTCAGATCTATAAAGTTGAGTAGTGGTATTTTTTCTTTCACACACATCTCCACATTTGTTTCTTTGTGTTTACATGACTTTGACACATATTGGCCAAATTAAATTTATTTCGGACTCTTTAATGGGGCTAGGCTGCCATATATATATATATATATATATATATATATATATATATATATATCATACCTTTATCAATAGCTTAGTTTAATCAAATGACACTTAGATCTGTTTTGAGATCTAGAAAATGGCAATGATCTTATTGACCATAGATTAGTATAACAAAAATGAAATAATATTTATGAAATGTCTATCACTCGATAAATATTTGATTCTTTTTCATTCTTTGTTTTATTTTGTTTTGGTTCTAAGATTGAATTCAGGGCTGCTTTACCTCTGAGTTATATCCTCAGCCTTTTTAACTTTTTATTTTGAGACAAGGTTGAGGCTGTCCTCAAACTTGCAATCCTCCTGCCTTTCTCCCAAGTTGCTAGTATTACAGGTGTGAATTACCACACTGGTTCTTTATTTTCTAAGTACATACATTTCAACAAACATAAGAAATCAAGAAAGAGATTTTAAAAATAAGAAAAACTTTAGTACCAAGTAGTTTTTATACTGTTATCTATTCAGGAAAAAAAAGAAGATTAAAATTTCCCCATTCATTTCCTTTAATTAGTCTAACCCTAATCCCAAAACATACCTGAACTACAGAAATAACACAAAAAAAGACAACAGAAAACATATAAATATATTAATTTTACAATAGTTAAAGAATACTACACTTTAATATGAAAGATTTACTCTGCAAATGTTAGAATTGATTAAAATTAGAAAATGACTTTTGTAATTTTACCTACATTGACCAAAGGAGAAAATATATACGAATATTTTAAGGTAACTAAAAATGCATTTGGTGAAATCAACAATATTATTCCAGATTTTAAAAGATATTTTTCAACATGGTAAAAAAAAAACACCTCCAACTAACATTATGCTAAATGGTGAAAAAATACAGACATTTTCATTTGCAATCAGAGATTCTCTTGTAATCAAAATGTTTCCTGTATAATCAAGAGGCTGTAGCCTCTGATTGTGGACATTTATTAAACACTTCCTATATGCTAACTACAGAATCTAAGTGGTCTTTCTTAATCCTGTCAATTACTTTAAGAGAATAGAAAGACTAAATTACCTAACATCACATAGTTACTAAGTGGTGATTAGGACTCTAGCTAGTTCCTTCTAATTCTGGCACAGTCTTCAAAGTACAAGTGCTTTGGTACCTAACAGGAACAGTAATCACATGGCCATGGCATCAGAAAATTAGGAGCACCAAATAAGTTCTTGAAGAAATTTGATGTTTTCCACTTAAAAATACTAATCATCCATAGAGAAAATATCTCTTGGACTTTATTACAATTATAATTAATGGTAGTTTTTATTGTTTCACGGGTAAAGGTCATAGTCCAGTCCACTTCTTATCACTCACACAGTCCATTTGTAGTCATCTGAGGGAATGGCTGCAAATTCATTTATTTGATCATTTACAAATGGGCAATTGTTTTTAGGGAATCTGAAGAAGGAGATGCTTGAGGAGGGTTTTAAGAGATCTATAAATATTCATAATGCAAAGCCAAAGGCAGCTTCATTTATAAAGAACTATAAACCATTTGTTATATAATTAATGGGATTGCTAACCTTATGGAATCATTATCTTCCAAAAATTATTTAATGTATGTATTTCTAAGGCATCAAACATAATACTCATTTTCAGGTCAATGCAACAATTTGAGATATAATTACTATTATAATTAGCATAAAGCACAAATAAAATATATTAAAGTGACCTGCCTTGACTATTCACTTAACTATTTTAACTATAGCATCATATTTAAAATAAAACACATCCTATAATAATTAAATGTAGACAATTTGATACCTAAAACACACTGTTTTTAATTTGACTTGAATTTCCAGTTAATATAATTACTAAATTTAAAGTTTGGAAGAAAAATAGAAGCATCATGTGGCCAGTTTCCTTGGGTTCCAGTAAATAGGATTTACTCAATGTCATTTAGCCAACAAATAGGCAGAGGAACATTTGCTTTTCTTATTATCCTTTTTGTGCTTTTCTCTATAATGCCTACTTATATTTAATAAAAATTAGGACTATAATTATATGAATGTTATACAAGCATCATGCAAAAAGAAAATAATGGAGAATATTTTTAAAGACTACAAATAAAATTCTAGCAATTTATCACTTTGTTAATAGAGAAGATTTAGTCAGACATAAATGTAGAAGACACAGCAATAGTAGAGATAATTCTGCTTTTTAACCCACTTGCCACTGAGCTGCTGTGTTTAGAAAGGCTACATGTTAGTTTCCCTACCATGAAATTTAGCTGGAGAGGATATGATATATATATATATATGTATGTATATATATGTATATATTTTAAATGTCCTAGTTAGTGACAAAATCCAAAGAAGAAGTGAGATGTGGAAGGACCATGTCAGAGATTTTTTGTTGCTGTTTATTTGTATGCTTATTATTCTTGGAATCACAGAAATGTTATAGCATCTTGTTTAGAATAGGTCTTCCTTTTCTTTCTCTAAACCTCTTCCTTCTGTGGGATGAATCATGAGAAAGTAGAAATGTCTTTTTCCAAGTATGTGATTACCTGGATACTTCTTTGTTATCTCCTCCACTGATAACTTCTGTTCCCCTAAGAAGCTTACATACTTTTATGCAGAGAAATCCTATGGAAACACAACTGTTTCATCCTCTATTATTAAGAATGTACTTCTTAATTATTTATTTATTCTTAGGTCTATAATTCCTCTTTCTCAGCCAAGTCCATATTCTAATTCTCTATCTTGTTCTGTGGCACATTGCACTATAATTATCTTTTTATACTTACATGTTTCTTAGACTGGCAACTCCCTTCAGACCATTTTTGAGCCTTTTTCCTTCTCTATATAACCAATCTTAGGTCCATGTTTCATGAACTAGAATGGAATTGAGCCCCACTGAACTATAGCTGCTCCCAATAGAGATACCCCACTGCCTAGAAATTTCCTTCCTTACCCACCTCCACGCCATAAAAACCATGGACAATTTGGCCTTGCCAGTGTCCTTCACAGTTTATCCATTTTCTTAATGGACTTCTTTTATAAATTTTACATCAGTGTGTAATTGAAACAGTCTGTCTATCTCAACCCCTTACAGCATTGCAATGAATAGTTTCTATCAGCAGTGATATTTTCTTCACTATCTCAGTTACTGTTATAATCTACACACTTATGTACTTCATGTTTTCAGTAAATCATGTACTTAAAAGGACTGTGAGGGTATGTAAATGCATGTGTATCCATGTATTTTTATTAGTACAAATAATTGGGTACATACAGATAATTCTTCATCTCTGCAGTTATAATAGAAAAGTGTATACATTAGATTTAAAATCACAAACATCTCTGTGCTATACCATAGGCCTTTATCTTAACACACAGTCTAATAAAACCAGTTTCTTACACTATGCAGCTCTCTGGACAAAATCACTCCACTGCTCATTGCTTTCCAGACAGGTTCTGACCTTTTCTAAGATACTTAGAGTGAAGAGATAACATGTCAAATTTTTTCTTGATAGATATTTTGAGGGTCTCTTGTACAGGATTTGGGGCTGAGTATGGGATAAAGCAGGCATCCACTCATTGTAATTCACTCAGAACACCTGGTAATCTTGAGTTTCCCTATCTTTCTCTAAAAATAATTAATGTTTCACAAAAGGTAATATCTCTTGAAGCAAATTTAATTTAAAAGTCTCTTTTAAGTGATAGTGAGGTGATGGCACACTTTAGTGAATGGTAGATGCTCAGAATATTCTGAGAGCCAGCTGTGTGTGTGTGTGTACATGTGGGGAAGTATTTTAAATGCAAGAACCACAAAGGAGAGAAAACCATAGCAATTCTATGCTTTCCCAGGAATGCTACTGATTATGATGATAACTCCTGCCTAAGCTGATTAATCTAGCATCTTTAATTAAAGTAGATAATGATGAAATATATTTATTTAACAGAATATATTTGACTTTATGAAAAGAACATGATTTTCTGACTTATGTGGACAAAAGCTGTTTACATACTTGCTATAATGTGAAAGTAGTGTGATGACCATTTTGCCTAAGATGTTGATAAACTTGTTGAACAGCATAAAAATTTTCAATTTTTACAATCATTTTTTAAATAAGATAAAAGATAAAATAGGCTGCTTGTTCAAGGCTTCAAGATAAAATAGGCTGCTTGTTCAAGGCTTCAATTTAATAATAGGTAGTATGTTCTGCAAAATTTGAAACCTGAGTACTGTCTTAAGTTATTGTTGTTATTTCTGTTTTTAATAGAGGCCACAACTATATTTCAAGTCAATGTACCATAAAAGAAAAGATTTTTGTTCCTGCATTTGTGTAACAAATATTTTTAGCACCTACTATGTGCTAGCCAATCTATAGAAATTATTTCTAAAAGACACATGATTTCAACTCTCATGGAACTTCTAGTCTAATAGTCTTTCTTTGAAGGGCCAGACAGGCAAATACAAATAATTTATGGCTAAATAAGGTGTTTTTGTAGAAAATAATACAAGGCACAATATGGCCTACTTTAGCTAAGGTTGTATTTTTCTGATGCCAGATGGGACCTGAAAAATGAGGAACTGAAAGAGAATTTGGGGAGAAAGGATAATACATTCAGAGACACTGAATTGGGGGAAACCTTGGAGGATTGTTAGTGCAATAGGAGCCAAATGAGTTCCAGCTAGAGCATAATGAAATGAGATGGCAAACAGGAGGGACTGTTCATTCAGGGACTTGCAGGCCATGGTGGAGTTTAGGATTTATTGCCAATGCATTGGTATACCATTGAAGATTTTGAAAAGTGTTAACATACAGATTTTATTCAAATGCATCACCCTTGCTGTTGTCTTCAAAAAACTTGCGGGTATGTCAAAAGTGAAAGCAGCCAAGCTGCAGGCAGAGCTAACAGGAAAACACCATATCTGGAGTGCACTCAGACACAGATTTGATAGTCTCCCTTCCACTCTGCAATGCTGTATGAGCAACCCTCATTTATCTAAAAACAGAAGGAGCTAGCATGGGAACTGATTTATATTCTAAATGTATTTTGAAGAATCTGCTGTTGTGAAGGGTTTGGGTGCATGTCCTTCTAGGATTTTTCATCTGCTCTATTTCTATCCTCTATTGTAGATATTGGATGCCACCACCACTTAGCAATATAATTAATGACTAATATCCCATACAAATAAATAATTTTTCACAATGTTATTTTTAGACACAAATGCTCACTGTTTAGATGCACTACACACTTATTGCAATGCCTCCTTATTTTTAAGCTCAAGTTGTTTTCAATGCTGTATCTGTAATAAATAACTTTTGAATAATTTTCTACTCATGAAATCTTAATGCATATCCATGACGATTTCCTGGGGATGTATTATTTGGGTAAAACCATCACTTTCTTAGATGTAAAATAGCCATTATCACTGTGGCAAAAACCACAGGCCAGTGAAGCCTATAGGAGAGGAGGTTGCAGAGTAGCCAGCTTGTTTCACTCATGAATATATGAGACATCCCCTCACTTCAGAAGTGTCCCCACCCACCACCACTTCCTCCACTTCCACAGGAGGATGATTCAAATTTACATCTCAACACTCTAGCCAATTATTACATGTCAAAGACTTTCAGGGTTTTTAGCAAATAGATGCACTGCAAATATTACACAATTGGTAAGAGATGTACTTTCTCTAATCTCCTTTTTCTAAACCAGTACATGATTTGGAAAAAGATTAGCAAATATCAGGCTTTTCATTGCTGTCTTCTTTTTGCAGCCAATTTTAAAGACCAGCAAACACATGGCAAGGGAAACAATTTTGAAAATATATGTTAATTCTGTCTACCTATATCTACCTTTCTTTTGTTTAAACAGCATTACATACACACACATGCACACACACTGAGCATATCAGCAGCTTTATGAGTTTTATATGCATTAAAAGCTAGAGCACAATAAATAAGGATGAAATACTGTTATGGACCTTGAGAAGAAATGAAATCCTAAAACTCAAGGACCTTTTCCCTGTCCCCTAAAACAGTAACAAGTACAGTTTTGGAAGTCTTATTATTTTTAATTTTGATAGCTGGCAGCCCAGAGTAGGAAACCGTGGGGTAAAAAGCTTATGGGATTTTTCTCACTTGTCAAAAGTATACCAAAAAAAAAAAAGATAAGCTGTTGTTTGGCTATGTACAACTCTGATTCAACACAAATATATGTCTTAAGGGAAGCAGTTTTGTGATTTACTTGATTGAGATACTTTTAAGGTAGGAATTAAATAATAATTAAATTAATACCAATTAATTTAATGATATTAATCATAAAATGCTCTTACATTTTTAGACTCCTTTCAAAGTACCAGTTCTTTTTATCATCATAATTTTCAACAGTAGTGACAGAATCCTGGGATTCTGTCAAATGGATCTTATAATCACGAATTAATCTGTAACACAGGCATGAGCTTGACTTCTGCTTGAAATATGTGTCAAGCAGGAAGGGACAACTCCCACATCGCAGTCACACTCCCTCAGCCAGTCACAGAAAGGGCAGTCTATAATTTCACTTCGAAGAGCTCCCTAGAATAGCCAAAATCACAGTCAGACAGTAGAATGGTGGTTGTGAGCAAGGGGATGACACCACTGTTCAGTGTGTAAGATACTCAGTTTACAAAATGAAGAGAGTTCTGGAGGGGATGGTGTTGAAGACACACAGTTTGAAGGTACTTAATACTACTGGACTGTACTTCAAAAGGATTAAGATAGCGAATTTCTTATGTATTTTACCACAACAGAAACAAAATTTAAAAAACAATTCTGAAGAGAAAATTCTTTCTGCCAATCAAGATCCTCGATAGATTTTGGAACAAATCCTAAAAAGGAAGCATGTAGTTCATTAAATACGTTTTGCTTGGGACTTGCTGAGTCTTTAAGTAATCCAATCTTAGCATGTTTCCACGTACCTATTCATACATTTGTATTTTCGAATGCTTTCTCTTAACACCTGATTCGTAATGATGTGCTGTCATAGTTAAGGGAAAAAAGAGAATTCCCACAGATGAGCAGCTTGCATTGAGAATTTCTTTTGCAGCTAGCAGCTATCAGAGGTGGGCATCTCTGAATTCGTAGCAACTCCTTGAATCTTAGCCAGTTTGGATTGTACATGTTGACACTGAGGGGAAAGCAATTTGTAAAAGAACTTGACTTTTTTTCTCAACTAACTACTATAAAGTTGTGCACTTTTGTCCTACTTGGAGAAGTATTCAAGGAAAGATGTTGAAATCATTGCCCAACAATTGTCTTCTCATGTTTTTATGGAAACACACAGGGAAATGATAAGAATTCCAAAATGTCAGAGTAAATTTTTGAAGTTTATGTTGCAGTAGCAAGCAACTACCACATACATCATGCAGTTCACTCTTTATTTATCTAAATCCTTCAATACAGATTCTGATAGAAAATGAACTTTCCCTTATTAAACTTTGCTGGTCTTTGTCTTGGAAATAACAAGCCACTAGCAGACATAAAGCAGTAGCTTCATACTCTCATTAATGTCATGACTGTTGGATCTGGCACTCATTTTTGTTTTGTTTTGTGTTTTATGGTATATTTGCTTTTCTAGGTGAGCAAAAAGTCTAAATAGCCTTTTGGCTGATTGAGAAGCATTTATGTGTTCATGCTTGCTCAATTCTGTTAGTGACTCTCAGTTTTTTTTTTTAATTTTAGTGTGAGATGTGAGTGTGTTATTTGTAACAGTAAACTTCCATAAGACAAACAATTCTCCAATTCTGAACAGTTCATGTGACTCCCAGCTTGCCTGCTTAGTAATATATTTATATAAAAATTATAAAATAAAATAGAATACATTTATAAGAAGGCTAAATCAAACATTAACCTCTTTTCTGATTGGCCCTCTATCTCCCATTCTTTTTCCTTCTCCTCTCTTTTCTTCCTTTGATTCCTTTTTCCTCCCCCTTTTCTCTTTCTTAATAGCAAAATATATGACTTTCATTATCAATTTGAAGAGGTTATTGAGCCAAATGATGCCTAAAATCCACTTGGGCATGCAGTGACTGTGACTCTAATGGCCAGTTCAGGAGAAGGATAGCAACCTCATCAGTGCTCACAACTGTTCATGGTATCTTGGGCATTGTTACTATATGACCTTGATACTGTGTCCTTTTGAAATAACTGTAAGAATCTCTCTCTGTCTCTCTCTCTCTCTCTCTCTCTCTCTCTCACACACACACACACACACACACACACTCATATATACTTGCACGTTTGTTAAGTCAACTTTGTGATAAGTAACCAGATTTTATGTGAAACTTACTTTTTATTTATTTTAATGGACATATAATAATTATGTATTCATGGCATATGGTGTGATATTACAGTATATGTATACATGTGAAATGATCAGATCAGGATAATTGGCATATTCATCAACTCAAATATTTATCATCTGTTTGTGTTGGGAACATTCAAATCTCCTCTACTGTTTTGAAATATAACAAGTAATTGTATCAATCATAGTTACTCTACTGTGCATAGAACAATAGAAATTGCTCTTCCTATCTAATAATTGCACCCCCATACCTGCTAACCATCCTCACCCCACACTCTTTCTCCCCTCCACCTTCCCAACCTCTGCTAGCCACTATTCTACTCTCTATTTTCATGAGATTTAAGTTTCATATGTACATATTTGTCTTTTTGTGCCCAACTTACTTTACTTAATATAACATCCTCCAGACTTGTCCATGTTTCCACAAATAACAGGATTTCATTCTAATAACGAGCAGTGGAATTGGATCAATAATATATAGTTTCCTAATAAGGAAAAGTGCAGACCCAGATGGCTTCACTGTTGACTCTAGCAAACTTTTAAAAAGAACTAGTACTGGGGCTGGGATTGTGGTGCAGTGGTAGTGTGCTTGCCTAGCACGCGTGAAGCACTGGGTTCAATCCTCAGCACCACGTAAAAATAAAATAAAGATATTCTGTCCACCTACAACTAAAAAAATAAAAAATATAAAAAAAAAGAACTAGTACTGTGCATTCTCAAACTATTTTAAGAAACATAATTTTCAAGTCATTTTGTAATCTAAATTCTATATATCAGAATCTCAACTGGGAAATGTATTTAAACATTTAACACTCCTCAAAAAATCTACATCAAATTCAATAAACATGGCTCACCTATAACACTTTCAACTGCAAAGTTCAATGTAAAGTACTGGGAAATTGTACACACATGCATGCTACCATAATCAATAAATAGATGTCTAATTTCAGAAAGGAAAGCTGAGGGGGCTTTAAAATGGTGTCAGCTGCAAGATGAGATGGCTGAAGTGTACGGAAATTATTATTTAACAACTTGGACACAGCAATGATCTGATAACAGAAGTTCAGAAAATAATCATGGCGAGCAACTGGGCAAACAGCATCACATTTTTCCATTTGTTCTCAGAAAGTTTTAATTTTGAACACAGAAGCCTTGTGTCCAAAATTAATACCTACATGAAAATATGCCTACATGAAAAAAATTTTGACAGGTACCCAGTGGAAGTTAAGGTGAAATGAGGGAGGGGTTTATTAGTGGAAACTTGTTCTAAGTGGCTAATGTTATTTGGCAATATAGTGGACATGATGTTAAAGCAGATGAAATTCATTGCTAATATTTATGATCTTTTAGAGGAAGTGCTAAAAATTCATACACAATCCATGAGGCCTATTTTCTAAAGTCTTCATACTTAGTGAACTTCAAAGCAAGCTATTATCCTTTGTCATGGACAAGGGCCAAGCACTCTGGACCAGCAGACCTCTTGCTTTCTGGGTCACTTTGATAAAGTTGGGAAATATCCCTGGACTTGCATTCTCTTGTGTATATATAAGCAAATTAATCCTTTGAAGGCCTTTCCAAATCTATTGGTCCATGTCCCAACTAATAATGGTAATACTCAAGGTATTTAGAGTATTTTTTTCCCATGTAATGTATTAAGTGCTGTATAGAGTGAGCTGTGTTCAACATTGGATAAAACTGTTCTTCATTTACATGTGAGGAAACTGAAATTTAGAGGACATAAGTGATGTATCCTATGTCACTTTGTAAATTGCTGACATATCTAAATCCAGACTGTCTGCTGACAAAAGTAACTGCTGGTCTTGCCCAGTAACGACCTCCCTTTGTAGACCACAGTGCTGTTGAGAGAATTTTAATCATCATAACAAAATAATCAGATTGTTTCTCTTTTTCTTTCTCTTTCTTCCCTTCTTGTCCTTCTGTGTCTCCCTCTATTCTGTGTTTTATTTTTCCCAGCCAAAGTTCAGGCTGTCTTTATGCTCTGTCAAAGGCACATTATTTTACAAGTTTTTGTTCTGTTAGAATGCCTTGGACAACTAAGAAGATTTTATTAGAGTGGATCTTAGGGGTTTGATTGCTTCCTCGGTAGTTTGTTTGAGAAACAAAAGCTTATTTGGAAAATTACAGCGATTCAGTAAACAGGAATGTAAGGAAAAGGCTAACAGTGGATTTTAGTGAAATTAAGAATCCTCTTAAAATAAAACCATGCCCTGCTTCCTCTCCCCTCTTCCATTCTTCCCTCTAGCAGATGTCATTTCACACTTTCACAATGTTCTGCTCTCTACTGCAAATTAGCAGGAATTCTTAGGAAAATTTGCAAAGATTTGCAAGTGCTGTCACCAGATCTATGTTTCCTTTCTCAAACTCTGCTGTGTTGTGGCCTTGGAAACCTCTCCACTGCCATGGCCAGACTCTTGGATCAGGGAATAGGTAAGTTTTGAACTGGAATCCTTACCTTTAACTCTGTGTAATAATTTTCCCTTACACAGGGTCACTCACTAAGGAGCATTAAAAACCATTTAATAGCCTCTTTGTGCACTGGTAGTTACCCTTTCAGCACAGCTTTGCTGAGCTACAAAGAAGTTAATATTCTGTATCATAAATGATTTGTTCTTTAACCATACTCTGGCTTAAGTTTGTTTTTCTGCCTTTTTTCCCCTCTTTACCTCAGTTTTTCTTCATCTGTCTCTCCTTCCTTTCCTTATTTCTTTGTATTCCTATTTTTTACTCCTCTTTTTTTTTTTTTTTACTTCTTTCCTATCTTACTTTATCTTGACATATGGTTTTTGCTGCATTGTAAACCTTTATAAATGCATTTCAAAATACATTTTTTATGTCTAGAAATATAAATGTAGTAATTTCACATCTTCTTGTTTATAATGCTTAGCCCCTGCAATAGGATATTCCTTGAAAAAAAAGGTCCCAACACAGAGATGAACGAATTAATTAAGATTGTTGCTGGTAGTTATCCTGATTGTCTGGCTCTATTGTAGAACCATCATGAACACTAAGAGCCAAGGTCGCACAATGCAGTAGAAATTCATTACTTAACAGCATTCTGGCCAGCCTGGTATCTCACATGGACTGATGTTGATGGGAAGAAAGGATAAAAGTAGGCTCTTCACAGTAATTTCTTACCTTAGAACATGTTTATA
The DNA here is from genome assembly GCA_004024805.1 of Geosciurus inauris. NCBI lineage: Eukaryota > Metazoa > Chordata > Mammalia > Rodentia > Sciuridae > Geosciurus > Geosciurus inauris. The sequence goes on from PVHX01003955.1 coordinate 56,064, forward strand.
GTTCTGTACTTAATTTGAACCTTAAAGAACCAATAGGAAGCCAAGGCACGGTGGCTTGCACCTGTAATTCCAGCACTTTGGGAGACTGAGGCAGGAGAATTGCGAGGTCAAAGCCAGCCTCAGCAAGGGTGAGGCACTAAGCAACTCAGTGAGACCCTGTTTCTACATAAAACACAAAATAGAGCTGGGGATGTGGCTCAGTAGTCAAGTAACCCTGAGTTCAGTCCCCCGGTACCAAAAAGAAAAAGAAAAAAGAACCAATAGAAAATAGCAAGGACAATTTTCTTGGGGAAAGTTTAGGTGGCCTCACGTTTATCAATAAATACCAAAGCAACTGATGTATAAACAGAATCTGAGTGAAGGTAGAATGGTTTTCTTCTTTTTTTTAAATTTATTTTTGTGGTTTTTTTTTTAGTTATACATAACATTAGGATTCATTTTGACAAAATTATAAAATCATGGAATATAATTTATTCTAATTCAGTCCCCACTACCTCTCCATTCCCTCCCCGTCTCCCTCCCCTTGTTCCTTTCCCTTCACTCTACTTCTTGATCCTTCTGATATTTACTTGTAGCTTCTTTTTAAATTTGTTTCTTGTGGCTATACAATTTTTAATTGATTTGAAAATATGGCTTTATTATTCAAGGGTGATAAAAATGGAGTACACATAGAAAAATAGTGAACTAATAGATCTGGCTAGAAATGACTGTGGATTCAGAATATTTGGGAATAATGGAAGGCAAACTTGGAGAGGTAGGTAGTAGTCAGACACTAGAAATTTTGACTGTAAATCAAAACTTCAAATCTTCAAGGAAATTTTAGAAACAAGGAAATATATATTTTAAAAAAGAAGTATATGAAGGGAACTGGAATCAAGGAGAAAAATTAGAAAGTTTTTGCACGGGCTAGGACATAGCTCAATGGTCGAGCACTTGCCCAGAAAACTGTTATCAAAATTAAGAATGAAACTAACCCAATATTTTGCTAATAGCAGTCATTTAATAAATGCTTTCTGATTGAACAAATAAAGGAATGAGCTAACTTTTAATCTACACATAATTGGTGAAATAAAAAAATGAAAAAGAAGAGAGTTATTATACAGTAAAATGGGGGAGGAGGCCTACATAGGATTTGGGATGAATTTAAAATGCCATATGGCCAAGGACAAGAAATTTGATAAAAGATAAATATTATGCAATATTCCTAAAATGAACAGCTCTAAAGCTACTTTCAATACATATTTAAAACAAACACAATAATATAGTAACTTTGCTTTGTTTTCTCCCTTTTATTTGAAGATGAGGAGGAGGGGCTTGGAGAGAGAGTGTGTGTATTTCTACTGCAAGATGAGTGTTAAAAATCTAATAGGAATAGAGATAAGTCTAGTACATTCCAAAGAGAAAGAAAAGCTGCTAGATGAAGGATTTGTTGAGCTTCACTAATTAGTAAAATTGAATTAGAAGTGACCATAAGACCTCCAGGTAGTGGTGACAGGTTTGGAGTCACCTGGGAGGATAGGGATAAAACATAGGTTTGGAGTTAACTATGATAAGGTTTTAGACAGCCCCCCACCCCTTTTTTGAAGAACCCAATTCTATATCAATTAAGAAGACACACACTCATATAAAAATGTTGAATATTATTACAACATTTCTAAAAACCAAAGGACAATAAAAATAGCTTAAATCAAATACGCAACTTACTTTAATATACATTAGTGTTCTTAAAATGTTTTAAGCATATAGAATATTAAAATGCCAGCAAAGGTAATTCCTAGGCTGGGGTTTGTTTTTAAGTTATGCTTTTCTATACCTCCTTAAGGGAAAGGTGCATACCTCCTCATTGAGTTAGATCTCTTTTAATCTACTTGCGAATGAAATCTCCTCTGACCTGCTCCAGATGAGATTCCTCAGTTCAAATGTCCATATGTCAAGTGCTCAAACTTTAGTTTTCATAGTCATGTTCTCTCATACAGGACAGCAGTCATTAATTTCTACCCTGAAGGTCAGTGCTACTCATGTATGGATGAAATGACTCAGCCTTGCCATCTTTACTGTGGCAAAAGTCATCATCTATGTGAGATTACAATCAAAACTTGACTGTCAAAATTTAGCCTGAATGCAGGTGCTCACATTAGGCAAGTGTCCCTGGAATATTTCAAAAGCACCAGGTCCTTTCTAATTATATACCCCAAGAGGGCAGCCTTTAGAGTCTCAAAGCCCAGTTTGAAATAACTCTGCACAGTAGTTCTATTGGTTTTCTTACTTCATATTCTTTTTTGGGGGGGAAGGAGGGGTACCAGGGATTAAACTCAGCAGCACTCAACCCCTCATCCACATCTCCAGCCCAATTTTGTATTTTATTTAGAGACGGGGTCTCACTGAGTTGCTTAGTGCCTTGCTTTTTGCTGAGGCTGGCTTTGAACTTGTGATCCTCCTACCTCAGCGTCTGAAGCATCTGGGATTACAAGCATGGCTACCATGCCCAGTTTCATATTCTTTTTTATTTTCTTGCAAATATAGTTATATTAATTTTATTGTGACAAGGAAACATAAAATAACTCATCATGAGAATTCATTTCTGACACTTAGAATATTCTTTTCAGTAATATAATTTAGAGGAAATAAAATCAAAGAGATTTCCACTTTTAAAACACTTAAAATGGTTACCTGTTAGGCTTTATTTATCTTTTTTCAAAAGAAAAGGAAAATAAAATATTGAGTTAATAAATAAATGAGTTGATTTTTTTCGCTTTAAATTTTTACCACAAATGATTTAGAGAATTTACTTATTCATTTATTATGCAAAAGAGCAACACATGATATTAGAGAGTGATATTATTTTCTTACGTACACATGCAAATATGGGAAAAAACAATGGAAGAAAGCTCAATTATCAGCATGGGATAAAAGGAAAAAGAAAAACACCATGGAAGAAAGTAAAGTGAGTCATATGAATGCTTTTTTTAGAGACAGGCTGGGAAAAAATTCTGAATGTGTATCTGCAAATAAAGAAAAACCCATTTATTTATACATTTATTGCCCACTTACACTGTGTCTTTCAGGGGTAATGATTTTGTCTCACTAGGTTAGCATCTGGTCTCTTCCTTTGTACAAAAATCTAGGTAAAGAGTTTATTGGAGAGCTAACAAAAGAAAGCAGAGAGTCTAAATTAATCTCCATTATAAAGAGTTAAGGAGAGAAAAGAAACCATGCCAAAAAAAATTGATTTAATTTTAAAAGCCTCACCTTCACATTGAACATGCAAATAACTGTGCCAGTTAACTAGCTTAGAAGGTATAAAACTGAATACAACCCAGTCCTTGATCTCCAAGAGGTTCGTTCACAACTTTGTAGGTAGGAACCAGATCACCATTATGTAAACTCTATTACTTGTCAAAACTGATTAAAGTTGTATGCTTATTTTTTTGAGAGTCCAGAAAAAGATGATTTATTTTCACTCTATAATATCATTTTCTCAATGTTTTTTTTCTTTACACTGCATGATATTTATTTACCATGTGACGAGTATAACTGTGACTCTTGGTTTGATAACTATCTCACATTCAGATACTTTGACTTGACATTTTGTTAACTTCAGTGATGATAAAGATGCTGATATTAGTACTGAATACTCTGCAGTTCTGCCCTTTCTTTTCCTTCTGGCTCTATATTTCATGAGGCTAAACTTCATGGGCTTATTAACGAATGGGTGTCTTCACCTTCTGGCTTTCAATCAGATTAGGCCAGATGTCCCTGCAGAGGTGGAATGGGAAGAGGGAAGGAACCTTGGGATATTTATTGGCGTGGCTCTCTCCTGCTCTCCTGCAGGATGGCAGTGGTTGTGTTACTCTACAGAAAGCCCCATTGCTGTAAAAACACCTTTCACATGGCTATAACTCCTTTTCAGGCTGTGGCATTTTGTCTGCTCATTCCTTCTGTCCTAAGAAAGGCAACTGGTGTCATTTGAGTGCCATATGTTCTTCCAGGCCTCATTGATTTCCCACAATACTCCTAGGTAAGGTATTATTTCCATTTTATATATAAAAAATCTGAGGCATTGAAAAGGTGAATAATTCGCCTTTCATACCCTAGCTGCCAAGTGGTAGAGACCAGATGCGAATTTTTGCCAAAGCTCTGCTTTTTTGATTACACGTTCTGCCTTCTTTCAGTGAAGGCAGAAGACTGGAAGTCTGAGAGATTTGGTGACTATCTTGTCAATATGTTACTGAAGCATAGTATTCATTGAGAAAGAAGAATGAAGGAATATCATGGCAAGATAGCCTGGGATACAGCTGAGAGTGCATTGGCTCTCCTTGTGCATGTGTCCTATCAGATCTGTGCCTTATCAAAAACCACCATACAGATAATTTAAAACTAAATAGAGATGATGTATTGGAGGAGAAAGTGGAGGAAAGCAAAGACCCAATGGGCAAAAAGAAGGGGAGGAAAGGAGGGAAGGAAGGTTGGAAGGAGAAAGGAAGGAACCTATAGAGAGAGAAGGGAGGAAGGTACTGGTAAGATTGTTCATGGCAAAGACATTATAAAATCACTTTGGGAGGCTGAGATGGGAGAATCATGAGTTCATAAGCCAGCCTCAGCCACGATGAGGCACTTAGCAACTCAGTGAGACTCTGTGTCTAAATAAAACACAAAATAGGGCTGGGGATGTGGCTCAGGGTTGAGTACCCCTGGGTTCAATCCCTGGTACCAAAAAAAAAAAAAAAAATACATTATAAAATCATTAAGGATAATTTGTGTTGTAATCATCACTTATTTTTTGACACTTTGTTGATACTTTAATTTTATTTTCTCAATGTTTTATCATCTATGTTGCATTATATTTATATACAATATGAGGCATACTGTGACTATTCTTTTTACACACTTTTATTCAAAAGAGTGAAAAAGAGAAAGAAAATATAAATGAAAGAAAAGAGAATATGACTTTGTTTCACCATGCTGATATCAAGTTCTTATTTTGATATTTTCTTTAGTTTTATGGCTATGAGTGTTCATAAAATAACAAAATTAAGAAACTAGTGGTCCCAGTTTGCATCAAGCCCACTGATGTGAGTGGGGATTTAAAAACTTATGTTGCCCTAATTAGGGGCATCCATCACTCAAGTGCCAAAAAGCTAGTCTTTCCCTTCAAATAGTATCATGTTTTACCTGTCTAAGGAACATTTGAAATCTTAATTGTGCCCTTCTTTTGACACTATATGTCCTTTAAAAATTATTTATAAAAATCTCAATATTATATACTATTTTTTTCATTGTGAATAAGATAGAATAGGTAATGGGCCTCAATTAAGTCTTTTTTAATGTAAGGGCCATTCCATGATGTAAACCTGTAGAAACATTCCAAACATTCCAGCTAACTCCTTTGTCCCAAGGTAGTGGGAAAGGAAGGCTACAGACTCAAGCACTAACCAGTAGCCCTAACAGTTTTCAATACCTGTTTAATATAAATCTTGACCAACTGCCTTGGTACTTTTCCAAGACCTGATTAGCATCAATGTCCCTATCTAGTAGCTAGCTATATATACATATATATGTATAGCTATTACACACACACACACACACACACACACACACACATTTAAGTAGTAACTCCTATAGGGTCCCATCTCACCCTGAAGGAGCTCTGTATGTTTTTTACTCACTTGAATAAATCCTATTCTTTCATGCTTACTCTTTCTTGTCCATGGATTTCATTCTTCAAATTTGTGAGACAAGAACCCAAAAAGAAATTGGGGGTGAGCTATTGGGATCTGCTGTGAAAGTGGAGGGTATGTCTTGCCATTATGACTTATAATAGTAGAGAAGAATGTGTCTCTGTGGGCTGCAACCCTGGGAGCAGACACCAGCAGATATTCCCCTGCTGAGATTAGGGACTAATGGGAAAACAGGCTTTTTCAGCTGTAGTGGCCCGCAACTTACCCAGACACCACCTGCCAGAAGAAGTGGAGAATCTAGTTTTGTCTCAAACCTCAATTTTACTTGGACTTTCATAGAGTATTTAAAAGTAAAAGATATCTTACAGATTATCTGTGGTTCTCCTTGACCTTCAAATGCCCTCATATTTTGACCTAAGTCCTTACATGCAGCCTTTACTTTATACAGGTTGTTCTCTTAACTTCCATCCTTTGCTAATGTTTTCAAGTTTTAAGTTCTAAAATGCCTACTTTAGCCCTCCTTAATGAACCTTTTCTCTCAACTTTTTAATTTTTTTTCTTTAGAAATAATGAATGCCTTTGATAATTATTTGTTCAAGGTTTGAAATATCAAAACAGAACGTGCAAAAAGATATTATTAATAATACCTTACAGTTCACATATACTTTACAAGACACTTTAAAATACCTTAGTTATGCTGTTCTTAATTCTTCATCAATTATTTAAACCAGTGTTATACTGGTTAATGGTTGTCAACTGACTCATTAGGATTTATAGGAGACCTAGTTTGAAGTATTTGCTGTTTTCCATGATGTAACTATATCCACCGAGCTTAATTTCAAGCTACAAATGTAACATCACTGTGCACAAAGCTGAGAAGAGATATTCATGATTGGCTCTCATAAGCTGGTATGAGCCAGTTCTTGCACCCAACTGGAAATAAAATTCAGGAAAATTCATGAGTTTTGTAAGCTCCCACAGATGATAAAAGACAAAGCTGCCACTTGGATCCAAGTCTTCTGACTCCAGACAAATTCTCATCTCAAAATAGGCTGTAGTTCAAAAATACGATTATTATCTTATGCTGGTCTTTCTAGTGCCAAAGGGTCATAATAGAGCAACTCTGCTGTTGAACCACATTCTGCAGTACAGCTGCATTTTGTCCACATGGATGGACATGTCACTATTTCTTGCTTCCAACAAAATAATGCTGCAAAACTAAATTGACTACCTTTTAGGAGCATAGACCATTTATTTTAATTTTATAAATTAAGCTCTAATTCAATTATGCTATTGGTTATTATTTACATGGATTCTTCAATAGATATCTTCCATATATTCATAATGGGTTTTAATTTTAATTATTTCCCACTGAAATACATTTGAAGTACAACCTTAGAATTCTGAAAATAGAGTGAACACTTAAGTCAAATCTCATATTTTGACATAATAATTAACATATTCCTCACACTACCTTTATGATAACTATTCCTAAGACTCCATGATTGCTGTACTAAGAAACTGTTCCTGACCATCACAAGCAGTATTAATCTGTATTATTTCATGTCTCTTTGGGTGGAAAATGATATAACTGTATTGTTTAAATTTGCATGTCTTTAATTACTCTGAGGCTGGACATTTTACTGATGTCTTTTGGTTATTTGTATTTCTTTAATGAATTTTTCTAATCATATTTTCTGTTTCTATTTCTAGTTGTTTTTAAGATTTTTTAATTATTTTATTGACTGCATTATATGTCAAAAGGAAAAGAGTTTTTTGTTTGTTTGTTTTAATATTTTTTAGTTGTTCATTGATTTTATTTCATTTATTCATATGCAGTGCTGAGACCCACAGTGCCTCACACATGCTAAGCAAGCATTCTCCTACTGAGCCACAATCCCAGCCCAAAATGGAAATTTTGATTGTAATTTATTTAGAGTCCACCATTTTCAATATTTGCATACTTTCCAATTTTTTTTCTTTTTTCACTTTCATAATCAATGTTATGATCTAAAAGTTTGGGCACATTTTTTATTATTTCCCCAGGATAAATTTCTAGAATTTGACTCAGGTCAAAGTCTATGCAGACCTATGGTTTTTGCTTTATATTGCTTAAATCCCCACCAGAAAAAATGGCTAGCCCATGTGCTTATATTTGTAGACTGACCATATTGCAGATGAATGTATATTTAGCCACTGTTTCAGGCCTAATATTGGCATCACTTCCCTTTTGTTTTTTGGGCTTTTTTTTTGGTACTAGGGATTGAACTCAGGGGCACTCGACCACTGAGCCACATCCCCAGCCCTATTTTGTGTTTTATGTAGAGACAGGGTCTCACTGAGTTGCTTAGCACCTCGCCGTTGATGAGGCTGGCTTTGAACTCGCGATTCTCCTGTCTCAGCCTCCCTAAGTGCTGGGATTACAGGCTTGAGCCACCACGCCCGGCTCAATCACTTCCCTTTTGATAGGATATCTGAACATCTTAATCCTATTGATGAAGAGAATTAATAGATTTTAAGTTCTCCAAAGTTTGGGAAAATGCTTTCAAATAATATTACCTTTAAAAAAAAATAACAAGAACAGGAATATCTCTATCTGCTGCTTTGAATGGTGGACCATGACTGATAGAACTGAATGGAATTAGAGTATCCTTGAATTTTGTTCCTTAGGGAATTTGAATTTAACAGGAAAACAAGTTATTACAAGTTATATCTCCATGGTCTAATGATTAGAACATTGAAAGTGACAGGCCTTGAGTTCCTTAACATAGCCAGTCTCCTAGGTATCACTTGCATTCCATCCTTCAAAACTGAAGTTTCCTAAGTGAACACAAATATAAAGAAATACCAAAGCCGGGCGCGGTGGCTCACGCTTGTAATCCCAGCACTTAGGGAGGCTGAGACAGGAGAATCGTGAGTTCAAAGCCAGCCTCAGCAAGGGCGAGGCACTAAGCAACTCAGTGAGACCCTGTCTCTACATAAAACACAAAATAGGGCTGGGGATGTGGCTCAGGGGTCGAGTGCCCCTGAGTTCAATCCCCGGTACCCAAAAAAAAAAAAGAAAAAAAGAAATACCAAAGTTGTCAAAGCAAAGAATTATGTGCAGTACATGCACTCATCTTTGGCTCTCTCAATCTAGTCCTCCCTCACTTTCTCACCTGTTCTAATATAATTTCTGTTCATCCCATATGGTTTTCTACTTCTCAGTATGCTTTAAGTTTTCATAACAGCCTCTTGGTGGAAATTGCATAATTAGAAAACTCTTTTTTCCTTTCTTTCTTTATTTTTTAACTCTTTTTTGAAAAATTTTAATCTCCATTGACAAATTATATTGCTTTACATTTTTTAGCTAAACTGCTTGAAATGCTGTTATGTAAGAAAGATTTATGGAAAAGTGACAAAGAAAAAAAATGATGTAGAAAAGTTCATTCATAACCAGATTAAGGAAATTATTTCTGCTGAACTATTTCTGCTATAGTTTAGACCTTTAAATATTCCCCCAAAGGCCCACATTTTAAAGTCTTATGCCCTAGCCCATGGCACTCTTGGATTGTAGTAGAACCTTTAGGAGGTGGCACTTAGTAAAAAGAAATTAGATTAATGGGACATACCCTTGGAGGGGGTATGGAGAGGGACCCTAGTTCCTTACTGTCCCTCATTTTACTTTGCAGTCACCATTAGCGGAACAGATGTACTGGCCATCATGAACTGTGCCACCACAGGCTCAAAGTAAAGGAGCCAAATGAGCATGGATTGGAAAATTTTGCATCCATGAGCCAAAATCAATCAACTTTCCTTTCTATTTTAAAAAATTTTTCATTTGTTCTAATTAGCTATACATGAGAGCAGAATGCATTTCAACTCATTGTATACAAATGAAGCACAACTTTTCATTTCTCTGGTTCTACATGATGTAGAATCACACCATTTGTGAAATCATACGTGTACCTAGAGTAATGATGTCCATCTCATTCCCCCATCTTTCCTACCCCCTTAACCCCTCCCCTCACCTCACTCCCCTCTGCCCAATCCAAAATTCATCCATTCTTCCCTGCCCTAACCCATTATGGAACAGCATCCACATATCAGAGAAAACTTTTGGCCTTTGGTTTTGGGGATTAGATTGTATCACTTAGCATGATATTCTCCAACTCTATTCATTTACCTGCAAATGCCATAATTTTATTCTCTTTTAATGCTGAGTAATATTCCATTGTGTGTATATAACACAGTTTCTATATCCATTCATCTATTGAAGGGCATCTAGGTTGGTTTCACAGTTTAGCTACTGTGAATTGGGCTGCTATAAACATTGATGTGGCTGCATCACTGTAGTATGCTGGTTTTAGATCCTTTGGGTATAGACAGAGGAGTGGGATAGCTGGATCAAATGGTGGTTCCATTCCAAGTTTTCTAAGGTATATCCATACTGCTTTCCAGATTGCCTGCACCAATTTGCAATCCCACCAGCAATGTATGAGTGTGCCTTTTTCCCCACATCCTCACCAACACTTATTGTTGCTTGTATTCTTGATAACTGCCATTCTGCCTGGAGTGATATAAATTTTAGAGTAGTCTTGATTTGCATTTCCTAATTACTAGAGATGTATTAATGTATTAATGTATTAATTCTAGTCTGAATTTTCACACAGTATGGGCCACATAAATAATCTCGATTCAGTTCTTAGTCAGTCTTTACAGGTAACTGCAGAAGTGATGTTTTCTATCTCAGCCCCCAACCAGCCATTTATAGCAGCATTCTTTTAACATGCAAATTTAACTCCAGTAATAGTTTTCTTTCATTTTCAATTTATGACTTGTTATTCCATTTAATTGGCATTTATTAAAGCCCACTGGAGTACATATGTATTAGCACAACATGCTATGAAGGGATACAAAGGTCACAGGGTTTGGTGAGATGACAGCTTTACGGGAACCATTAGGAAAATACACTTGGAATGGACATAGGAAATGACAACAGTAACCAGAATTGAGTGGTCTGTGAGGTGCCAGGCAAAGTCAAGTGATTTGCATGCCTTACATCTAATATTCAGAATAACCTAACAAGGCAAATATTCTGTTCTCATTTTTTAGTAAGGGAGTGGAGGGTCAAAGAAGTTAAGTGATGTTTCCAAATTCAACAAGCTAGCAAGTAGTAGAAAAACAAAACAAAAAAAAAATGGCTCTCTTCATTTTGAAGAAATCCATCCTCATTACAACATGCATATTAGAATGCATTCAGCTCTAACATTATAATTTTTCTAATAAAAATATAAAAGGGATTTCAAGTTTGTTTTCTAAATTATTTAGTAATAAGAAGTTTACTCAAGCTGGGCGTGGTGGCGCAAGCCTGTAATCCCAGAACTTAGGGAGGCTGAGACAGGAGAATCTCAAGTTCAGACAGCTCAGCAATGGTGAGGTGCTAAGCAACTCAGTGAGACCCTGTCTCTACATAAAACACAAAATAGGGCTGGGGATGTGGCTCAGTGGTCGAGTGCCCCTGAGTTCAATCTCCAGTACCAAAAAAAAAAAAAAAAAAAAGAAGTCTACTCAACTTTGAATTGAATGTGATTTCTCAACAATTTGGGGGAATACTTGGGGATTATTGCCAAATTTATTTTAAAATATAATATTTCTATAAATATGAAAATTAATAATTATCTAAGTCAGCTTAACATACTTTGTATATTTTGTACTAAATATGTATTACTGTACTATAGGGTATACCTGTCAGTATTGAAGCTAATCTAAGTAATAAAATGCATTATATTACTGTGTCTATCTTAGGTAATGCCTTCACATTCTGAATTACAGATTTCAATTATGTGTATATATATATATACATATATATATGTATATATATATATTTATTCCTTTCTAGAAGATCTTGAGGGTTATGGATGCCGTTCTACCTTTGCTGCCTTTTGCATTATTATGAGTTGTGCATCTACATGCCAAAAGATAGAATTCTTAGAAAACTAAGTCTCAGGTTGTGAAAAAGGGAGAATGATGAGTTACAGTTCAGATATTCCTGAGATAAATTTATAAACAAAGATAGTGAGCCTGGGGCATTCTTATAAGCATTTTCTTATTATGATAAGATAAAGGAGTAGGTTAAAGTATTAAAATACTTGCAAAAGAAACTTAAAAAGTGGTGAATCATTTTTGCTTACCATCTAACACAGAGTAAAGCTAGGCTCTTTTCTTGTCTGATTTCACTTCCTCTTCTTTGACTCTATGAGACTCTAGGAAAGTGTTCAACTTGATAGTTCTCAACATCTCAAGCACATTTTATAATCTCAGAGCAATTGCTGGTCTGATCTGCTGAAATATTGTTTTCTCTGAATGACCCTTTACTTAAACCAGGACTATATATATGTTACTTCCTATCCAAAATAGGCAACTCCTAATATATAAAATATTAAATAAAGTAACAAAATATCCTGACCACACTATCTAAAGTTATCCCATCTATCTCTAGTTCTTTTCTTATATTTACTTTACATATTATTCATGGTACTCATAACTCAGACAGATGTTTATTATAAAGATTAAGTGAGTTAATACATGAAAAGTGCTTAGAATAGCACTTGGTACCTGTAATTTCTGAATAAGTGTCTGTTTAGTAGTTAATCTACCACATTTTACAAAGAGGAAATGGATTGCCATAAGTGTAATACAGCATAACTACTTGAATGGGATCCTCAGTTTTCAGATACCCTAGGCTCAGTGTGAATTATGGTAGTTGTATAAGTCAATTTTCTATTGCTATAATGAAGAACCTGAGGCTGCAATGTTTGAAGAGAAAAGTGATTAACTGAACTCACAGTTTTGGAGGCTGAAAATCTAAATAGCATGGCCCTGATTCTATGTGGCAAGGGCCCCTCAGATGCAACGTTGATGGCAGATGCCATCATGGTGGAAGAGCACGCAAGAGAGAGAGATCACAGGATGAGTCGAGAAGCCAGAGAGCAGAGATTGGTTAGTTATGAATTTTAAAACAGTGCACTTTGGAAAGAACTCATTCCTTGAGACCAGAATCTATTCCTTTCAAGGACAGCATCTCTATTACCCCCCTCACTTAAAGGTTACACATTGTCTCCTAGCCTACCACACTGAGCCACCAATTTTCCAAATACATGAGAAATTGGGGTAAAACCACACCCAAACCATAGCAGTAGTTAGTTAATTGAGTCATTCTCTAGTCTCCTCTTGTCTAAAATAAATGGATAGAGATCTCCTATAGAGCACAGTTCTGGCTCTACTAAACAAATATAACAGTACTTTACAAATATAAATGTTGAAGACAAAGAGGTCAAATTTAAGGTCTAATATTAATGTTTTTCCATGGAAAAAAGGAAAAAAAATTGATGAAATTTCTATAATCACTAATAACCAAGCTCAATAGTGCTTTAAAAAAAATCCCTAATGCCAGAAGAGTGTGAACTTCTCCCACAAAGATCTAGGCAACAGCCAGAGAGACCAACTACAATTCTGAGACTTATCTGAATGCTAATGTTTTATCTCCAGAACCTATGTAAATTTCTCATTCAATATTATACTATACATATTAATATATATGTTTGCTTACATATGTTGATATTAATTTAAATTACTTAAAAATTAATAAGTTGACATTTCAGATCATGTGCCAGCTTTCTCTATTAACTTGCTATTTCTCCTATCATACCACCATGTGCCCAGGGGTCCAGGCTTCCCATTTTAAGCAGCAAGGACTGAATTTTGTTTTACTTACATTATTTAAGGCTTTCTTCTAAATCTTTGCTTTAATATCATGCTTTTCAAATATACTTTATGCAGCAATATTCATTTTCTTAGAATGAAATACATATTTTCTTCTAAACTTCTACTATATTGGCATTGGAAAAGAGAGAGAATGGTAGTGTTTGGGTGATAATATCATAATTTGACTTTTGTTATCTCCTTTGTTTCTTATAAGCACATAATTGACCTGTTTTACTCCATGATTAGACAGCTTACTTGAAATAATGGAATAAAAAGGTTTTTATCTCTTTATTTCAAGTGTGGACAGTTATGAGTTTTAATGGTGGGATGGGACAGATTTGCCAACAGACCCTTGTGAAGTGCATGTTAATATCATTTCTATGCCAATGATTCTGTTTTAATAAAATAAGAATGTCTAAGTTCTGTTCTCAAGTGCCAAGATCAGTAGTTGTTTGAGCTTTGGTAATCTCATGAATGAGATAGGAATGGCCTTATGCCAAATGGGAGTAAAATACAAAAAGATGGTGAGTTTAGTTCTTCTATCTTATAATAAAATTAATATACTCTCCACTTGTGTTCATTTTACTGGAGAAGGAAATGACAAGGGCTTTTGGCTGGGAATTCTATTGTTAATTCTATTCCTTCTGTTAGCTACACTGTTCTCATTTGGAAAATGAATTGAATTTTTTCCTTCACAGAGGATTTTCTTTTTTAATAAGAATATATGTGTATAGTATTGGGTAATAAAAAGGAGATCTAGATACAGCTCAATACTAATAAATTTTTTTCTTATCAAGCACTTCTACCAACCCTCATGAATCATTCGAGAGATTTATAAAACAAAAGACATCCAGGGAGGAAAGATTAATCAGCTATCTTGTATCTCCCTATTTTCGTAACTAAGGAAATATCTTCTTTCAAAAAGGCTCTAAATTAGGTATGATTATTTGTGCTGTAGGAGGGAAGGAAGGAAGGAAGGAATGAAGGAAAAGAGGGAGGGAGGGAGGGAGAAAAGAAGAAAATGAGGAAGAGAGGGACAAAAGAAAAGGTAGAGAGAGAACACTAAATTCCCCAAAGCACTGGGAAAGAGGAGGAAGCATTCTTCACTTGATTTACAGGCCTGATGTCAGCATCTGACAGATGATAATGCCTTGCTCACTACTTTACAGCTATTTATCTATCTTTTGTTAATAACCTCATCCCCTGTCCCATCTTAAGGCTATATGTTTGGGTGTGCCTTGTAATGCACTATATTGCTGTTAATACGAGCACCATTTCTACTTTAAGGATAACATTTTAGCTTTTTGTTGAGTTGGCTATCAACAAAGCCCCGGATCTTGAATCAGAAAGCAAAGGGTTCACCCTGGACTGTTCAGTACAGTTTTTTAGCTGAGTAACTTTCCTTATGTATGAAATAGGAACAATGCAATCGCCCTGCTGAACTCCCTTGGAAATTGTAAGGATGTATGCAATGAGATAATAGAACTATGATTGCTAAACATTGGTTTTATGTTCTAGGATTTGGGCTCTATGAGGGCAATGTTTATGCTTTGTTCATGGTTGTATCTGGGGCACAGAAGAGCACTTTCACATAGTAAGTGAAAGACAAATATAAGAAACACTCATTTAAGAAAGGTGAACATTACAGTAGATTGTCTGGAATCCAAATATTAGCTCAGCCATTTTATGGCTATTTGAATTCAGGCATGAGTTTATTCTTTCTATGACACATTTTTCTTGAGAGACTCACCAGCCAAATATTCTTCTGGCAGGCTGTCCTAAGAATTAAGATTGCTCATAAGAATTTATTCTCCCTCAACATCATTCACAGACTTAACCTTGGGAATAACATATTTTCTATGTCTAGCATTTACAAAAATAACTTGCCAAGCTATTATCATATTATGAGAAATATTTTTGGTCTTTGTTAGCAGTTCCTGGCACACAGCAACTAAAACCTTTGTTGTTTCTTGAGAGATAGGGGCATCTCTATATTCACAAGCACCTTTAGTGAACACCTGAGTTAACGCTCCTGAGGTGACTTAGGGTAGACCCTGCCTAGCCTCATGCTGTTGTCACCAGAAAAAGTAATTGACTAGAGAATTGTAACTTTAAACTTCCCACACTGACTTCCATGAAGGGGAAGGAGAGCTGGAGCTAAGAAGACTTGATGTATCCAGCTGCTGGGAGGGTTGTTTGCTTGGAGAAGTCATGGAAGCTCTGTGGGCCCTCTCCTTCTCCACACCTTGCCTATGTATCTCTTCTCTGTAAATTTCCACCACCCATATGAAACTGGTACCATTATTATTTATACTCTACTAATGTGTAAATCACAGGTCAAGGAACAGCTAGTGAAGAGCACAGAGAGACCCAGGAGTTTCTTACTTAAAAGTAGTGTTGATGTGTCGAATGTATGCCATGCATTTTTCTCAAAGAATAGCCCTCCCTCCTTCATACAACTGGAACCTAATTAAGAGAGAAAATATCTTAACAGACAAAAGATGACGTTAGCCAAGATGTTGTTTTATAGACACATAATTGTGAGTGTAACATGTATCACTGTCTCTGTATTAAAAATTCTTTCCCCTTAGACTCCTGTATAATACCTTACCTGTCTACAGTAGGTACCTAATATTGTTGAATAAACAAATCTTGTATTTATTACTGGTGTACTCAAAAAATAATTATCAAACACCTCTGTGTGCCAAAGAAATATCAAGCATTAATCACGAACATAGTAGCAAAAGAAAAGACATGATTTCAAACTCTGGAAAGTCAAGTCCAATGGATGAGGTAGACATTAAATAAAATAAATACACACAAATAATACATATATACAAATTATTCTAAGAAGATTAAAGGGAAAACATAGAGTATAAGAGATAATAATAAAGCCTTAGGTAGGAAAGCCTTTCTAAGGAAATATTAATTCACATGTAGTACAACAACATAGGATTCCCAACTGCCCAACTCCCATCTCTTGGTAATGAATCCAAGCATAAGAATTTTGAATGTAAGATAATGCCACCTACTTAAATATAATATCTAATTTATAATGAGCTAAAACTGGGTTTATGCAATGAAGCATGAGGAAACTTTTTGATGAGGTGAAAATATACAATATTTAATCAATGTGGTGATTATTTGGATTTACAAATTTGTCTCAGTTCATTGAATTTAACAGTTAACCTGTATGAGTTGTATTATGCATAAATTATACCAACATAGATTTGATTTAAAAATAAAACTAGATTTAAGTTAATGGGTCAATAAGCAAACAAACTAATGATGAATTAGAATTTTTCTAATAATTACTTGCATCTATATTTTAGTGATTTTACACATCTGGGAGGCATGTTGGATCAGTACCTGCATATAGATTACTTCTGCATCTGTAACAAGAGTTCTCTTTGGCTTGTCAAGTATATCAGAGGTTTTCTGAAGCTAATGCTGCTAAGGTAGAAGAGTAAAGAAGATAAAAGCTTTTTCAATGATGTGCTTGGTTGAATTTTTTTTATATATACTCTGGTTGCATTTGAGAGGTTTTATAGCATCATGATGATGTCTTTTGTTTGTAAAATTCTTAGCTCTGAAGGAACCAAATTGCTTTGCATTCATGTCTTCACTAAATAGTTTCTATCTGAGGGAAGTAAAATGTGTATTATCCACATTTTATAGGGTGGAAAATGGAGCAAAGGAAGGTTTAAGAAATGGAAGACTTATGTTCATATCAAGATCAACCAGGGCTGTGATCATAAACTCCATTGTGAAGGGAATTTTTCCCTCCCTATTTTCATTTATGTGTAGCATTCAAAGCAAACCTGTGTGCATATGTCAACATTTTAATAGCAGGAGAGCAAAGGAAGTTGTTTATAAATACCAAAGCTAAAATTATCAGTTAGGCCATTTCTTTATTCCAGACGTGATAAATTGATACATAAAGTGATTTAACTAGATAATTATTAAATAATACAAGACTTCAGGGTAAACACCCATTATTCATGGATATGAATTAAGATTTCACAATAAAAAGGTTCTTCCTTTGTTACTTGCCAAACAGTTCTAAACCTGCTTGTGATGAAAGAAATAGTTTAATTTTGCAGTCACCTACTGGATTTGAACAATGGGGAAGCTATTTGCTCACCATGTGTGGCAGCATTACAGAGAGTAAGGCAGAAAATGTGGAGCAATAACTTGAGGTAGAACACAGCTCAGGCATTTACTAGTCAGGAAATTCGGGCCCTCATGAAGACTCATAAGAATTAGAGAAAATATGTCCAAAACACTCACATATTGTTTGGCAGATAGTAGATACTGAAAAAGTTTTATTATTAGTATAATGTTATTAGTATATAGTTATTAGTATATTATATTAGTATAATGTTATTAGTAAAATATTATTAGTATAATGGCTATTCAGACTATAAAAATGGAGTTTGATACTTATAAAAGCAGAAAACATATTGTACTGTTACATATCACATTTTCAAAGCATAAAGGAAAACAATTTGATTTATCAAATTAACTCAGGAAACTTTACCAATGGTCCAAACCCTGACACCAGCAGAGGGGGAAAGGATATATGCAATCTGAAACACAGTGCCAGGGCTAAATTCAGATTTTATTTCCTCCCAAATCAGAAATCTATGGTATGTATGTATTCCAATATGTAATTAAAAATAAAAACATTATTCAACTGAGTGAAAAAATCCTAGATGTATATTAAACTTAAATAGTTTCTGGATTATCTAACTGCAGAGTTCTGGATGCACTTATAGAAGATGTTTCTTCTTTAGTAGGGTAATTGAGGCATTCTGCTGGTTGGTTTTCAAGAAGGATGACTGGTTCTGCAGGGTGATACAGCACTGAGAGGTGTTGGCTGTGGAATGGTCTAGATGAAGGACAAATGTGGGGATGTGGATGCCTAGAGTCCTTGGGTAGTGGGAATGATACCTCTGTGCCATGACTGTCGAATCTTCAGGGAAAGCATACGTTATGGCTTAGATACGAGGTGTCCCCCGAAAGCTCACATGTGAGACAATATGAAAAGGTTTGGAGGGGAAATGATCAGGTTATAGCCTTAACCTAATCAGTGTATCAATCCCTGATGGGATTAAATGATTGGTAACTGGAGGCATGTGGGGTGTGGCTAAAGGAAATGGTTCAATGGGGGCGTGGTTATGAGGTGTATGTTTTGTATCTGGAGAGTGGAGCCTCTCTCTCCCCTCTGATCATCATGTGAGCTGCTTCTCTCCACTACACTCTTCTGCCATGATGTCCTACCTCACCTGGAGCTGCAAAGAATGGAGCTAGCCTTATACAGACCAAGACCTTTGAAACCGTGAGCCCTCAAATAAACTTTTCTTCCTCTACAGTTGTTCTGGTCAGGTCCCTTAGTCATAGCAATGGTAAAGCTGACTAAAACAGCATATTCTCAAACTCTGTGGAAGGTGGGGATGCTACCCAGATGTGTGAGGAGAGTTGAAGAACATGTAGGCAAAACTGCTTTCTAGTTTCTTACCCCTACGTAGAAATCTCTGGAAATGTAAAGATATTTGGAGACATGAAATTAAAATTATATTGGCTTTACAATTGTAGACATACTGGTAAGCAGCATAGATAATGTACAATTTCATCAACATAAAGAATAGTTTACTTTTCAATTTAATATTTTGTAGAGTAATTAACCACTTTAGGTAAAAAATCACCTACAGCTGGTCAAAGATGTGAGTCTGAAGGAGACATACTCAGGAATCTGAGGATATAAACAGCTGCACCTGTGTTTTTAAGGTAAACTACAAATAAACTGTCTACACTCCAAGGAATAGCAGAAATAATTGCCTACCTTGAACTTTGACATTAAGTGGGTTTAACAAAATAAAAAAGGGAAGAAACCACAAGGAGGCCCTCGTGTATAGTTTGCAGCCTGAATTCAGTCTACTTGAAGGATCCAAACAAGCCCTTCAGCCAAATGTTGTTTAAAGTTGTTGCCATTTGGTAAAAGTTCTAAATGCATGACTGGAAAAAATGTGAATTATATCTAGTTGAATTCCCCTTTTGCCCAGGCATCATCAAATAATTTCTGCAGGATCTTCATGGAATATGAGCTTGAAGTATACATCACAAAAAACACAAGGAAATAATTTAAATAGGCATGTCTCAGATGAGAATCCGTGTATCATCAACCTCATTAATCAGAGAGACACATTGAAATCAAGAGTGAGGTACAGGATTGGGAATAAAATGACATAATGTCAGGCATTTTGTTTTGGTTTTGTTTTTGGTACTGGTAATTAAATGCAGGGATGCTTAACCACTGAACCACATTTCCAGTTCTTTTTTAAAATTTTTAATGTTTTTTTATTTTTATTTTTTTTATTTTGAGACAGTCTCACTAAGGTGATTAGGGCCCTACTAAGTTACTAAAGTGACCTTGAGCTTGTGATCCCCCTGCCTCAGCCTCCCAGGTGTGTGACATTGCATCTGGCTTATAATGTTAAATTTTGACAAAGATGTGGAACAAACAAAAATTTTAGAAATCCATGGTTCTAACAGATTTGGAAAATGAATTGGAATATGAAGTTGGATATTTATTTCCTCTATGGTTCGGAATTTCATTCCTAGAAATAAACCTGAGGGAAAGCCTTACTTATGTGTCCCAGGATTCACGAACATACATGAATGTTAATAGCACCAATATTTATAATAGTAAAATAGTGGGAAAAAATTCCCAACTTTCCATTAGTGATTGAATAGAAGCGGGGAATGTGGTATTCTCATATCATGGGAAAATTAATTGACTATAGCTGCATAAAACAATGATTCCATTTTAGGAACATAACACTAGTAGAAAAAAAAGTCTACTTACACCAACTTTAAAAACAAGCAAAGTAGGATTTACATTTGAGAACATTAACCAGTGTGGAAAAATTATAAAGAACAGAGGGAATGTTTAAAACTAAATTTGGTGTGTACTTTTAGGGGAAAGGAGTAATGGCTGATACCACTTGAATGTGATGGCCATGCTCTAGTGTATGGGGAGATAGCCAGTGTCTCATGGGGGGGGGGTTCTTCTTCCTGCCAAGGAGGGCATAAGCCACCTGAGAAATGAAAATCTAGAACAATTACTGAAGAACAAAAGACAAATTCAGAATTAGGTTTAAAGGTTGGAGTGCCTGACAGATTCAGTCCACAAAGGAACTGGAACTAAACAAAAAGAAAATGGCTCCCATGGTTTATTTAAGGGGGTACATCAAAGGGCAGGGATAGGGTTACAGAGGTGGAGCCTTGCTTCATGATGTTTTGCAGTCAGCAGGTTGACTGATATCTTGGCTGGGCACACCCGTCTCAGAGAGGCTGTGTGGCTACAGCAGGTCACCCCATTTCTGGTACTGTGTGGGACCTGGGGCAGAGCTGAGTAGGTCTCACAATATCAGGGCAGTCCACAAGAGGAAATGTCCACTGGTCATTTCCAGACCCCGGAATCTCCTATTCAATAGACAACGATGGGCAATAGTCCACACACAGCCCACGGACAGCTCTCTACACTATTGCTTGAATCTGATATTAGTTACACAGTCTTCATATTATAATTCTTTATACCCAACACAATATTTACACTCATGCAACATATTGAATATTTAATTTAAAAATTTAAGTATTCTATAGACTCAAATTGTTCAGTAGCCTTATTTCCATAAAAATATAAGAACTTCATGTTTCTCTTTATCTTTGTTGAAATTATTTTGTTAATGACTTTTTTACACATTCATGCTCATGAGTTGTTTAAAGAAATCTCTACCTACCTAATAAAGAGCCTATCAGAATTTGTTATTAAAATTAGAAGCTTAGATTGAAGAATGTGTGAAATTCTTATGTAATGCACAATGTACTGCTCTGTTAATTGATGTGACCAGTTGGAATTGTTCCCAAAGACTATGAAAATGTTTATTTTTCATTAGTTGAAGACAATATGGTATAGTATCTCTAATGGAAACCATATAGATTTTTTTTAAAAAGTCCATCTTTAGAATTATGCATTGAATCATATATACATTTGATCTTTCTACATTATTATTTAAAACATTTATTTTCAAAAACTGAGTGAGAAGAAAATCTGTGCAGTTTTAGGGAAAGATGAAGCAAAAGAAAATATGCAGCAATCACATGCACATGTGCAAACATGTTTGCCTCTGTTTCAGTGCCTTAGCAGCAAGTGCCAACTACAAAACTGGCTTCTGTGTGTGCTCATCAGTGTTAGAGGGCACAGCCAATTCAGCAGGATAAGTGCGTGCAGCCCTTGATCTCTGTAAGACATTGTGTGTCCTTTCCCTTTAAAAGAAAGACACTGTCTCTCATCATGTCTTTGCTAACAGATGACAGGCAGAAGAATGTCAGTCAGTGATACTGTGGTATGTACAAGATTTCCAATATTAAAGTCTAACTTAGTTGGAAAAAAAAGACACTTCATGCTTGTTGATATTCTTCTCAAGGGCAGTTATCTGCTGCTATCATGTTTGAGTTCCCAGAAGGCTCAGAACTGTAGTATTTTATTAATGATGCTCTGTGAGAAGATATATATTGAATTGAGTTATTTCATTAAAAGTAAAGTCCACACAGTTGCCAGGGATATGCAGGTTTTCCAAATAAATCCAAACTGTCATTGCTCTTCTCTCCCTGGGTCCATTTTCTTTTGCCTTCTCTGAATCCCTGGCTAAGCCTTGTTGCAGATACCCAGAAAGGTATGCTAACGAAGGGCATGCACATATATCTGTCTATGATCATATCCTGTTTTTATGGAAAGAAACACAATTCATAGAGGATTTAGTACATTTGAGACTTCCAGGGCAAGATTATGTTTTGAATATTTATCTTTTGTTCACTCCATTTCCCTCTGCTTCATAATTCCCTGAGCTGCACATAGCTTCTTCCTAGTCACAAAGTCTGTTACTTGCCTAGAAGAGAAAAACAGCATTCTGAAGAATAATAATATTTGTGCCTTCTCTATATTTCTCAATTCAGAGTGACGGTGTGAAGTTGCATACAGCAATTCTTCCCCCTCCTCTCTGAGTTTATATATAAAACTAATCTGTATGAGAGTTCACTTTCAACAGCTACAAGAAAACAGTTTAGTTTAGGTAAGCCAAGTGAATTTTAAATCCTTTCTGGTAAGCTTAATAACATTATAGAGGGAACTTGGAGCTGGAAATAGCAAATCAGATCACATAAATGATAAAGGAGTAGAATCTGAGCACTAGATCTTCAAGACAATAGAAGGAAGGTAGGGCTTCCTTTAAAACCCAGTTTAGGAGTACTTTTTTTTGCATGTTAAATGCATGCCACTAGGGGTCGCCCTCCAAGAATGTAGGGATATGCCTCTGGGCACTCCTGTATCTTAGCATCTAACTCAGTGCATCATATGTAGTGGACATGTACTAAATATTAATTGAATAAAAAAAATAGAAAATAGATCGAAGAAACAAGAATCATACTAACATCAGATAGTTAAACAATTATTTAAACAATTGTTTTGATAATTGTTTAAATATAAGGACATGGCTTTTTTTATGATACAAAACCTCTGCAACTTTGACAAAGACCCACACTAGGAACCATTTGTAAAGTTTTTATATGACAAAATAGGTAAATCTTAGGAGATACTATAAGAAATATATGGCGTTTCTCTTGTTTGAGATGAGGATCCCACTATGTTGCCCAAGCTGGTCTTGAATTCTAAATCCCTCTGTGTCAGTTTCCTAAATAGCTGGGATTATAGGTATACACCACTGCACCCAGCTATATGTAGTGTTTTAAAAAGGATGTTATTCATTCTTAGAAACTGTTGTTTTAAAAATTGATAAATAGAAAAAAGCTAAGAGCAGAGAAAAAGAGAAAGCATAGATGAACTAAGACAAACCTAGAAGTCTAGAATGATAATACCAACATTATAGGAGATGGATTTGAGGAGTGGAATTCAATTAATGTAATGTGTGATGAAGAATTTGTTTTTAAAAAAAAAGTAAAAGCTGGGCATGGTAGCATATGCCTGTAATCCTAGTGTCTGGGTAGGCTGAGGCAGGAGGATTCAAGGTCAAAGCCAGCCTTAGTAACTTAGAAAGGCTCTAAGCAACTTAGCAAGACCATCTCAAAATAAACAATAAAAATGGTTGGGGATGTTGCTCAGTGGTTATGCACCCCTGGATTCAATCCCTAATACCAAATAACATAAAATTAAATTTAAAAAATAATGGGAAAAAAACCAAAAAGAGGATGTTTACCTTAAAGTATAGAAAATAAAGTAAAATTGAAATAAACTAAAATGCATACACAGTAGGAACATCAATAACTGCAGCAAAATGTTAACTGAAACACACATTCACATGATTACACATAACGTGATTGCTATTTTAAAGTTAAAAACATCATAATCACACATATACCCATTTCTATATGAATGCTTATAGATGCAATAGGACTATTTTATATAAAAGAAAAGACAGAAAAAATAAATTTAGAATTTGGCATATCTGTCACTGAGGAGATGGGTTGAAGGAAATCATGTATTTGAAGTTGAAGAAGAGTATAGTGTAAATTCCCTAGTCTTTATTTTGAGTAGTGGTTTTGCTTATGACATTATTAAGAATAACTAAATACTGTTTTCAATGTATCCCAAATAATTTAAATAGCAATTAAAATAGAAATCAGTAGTATAGTACTCTTTATCACTAATTAGATATTTGTACATTTTAATACATGCTGTATTGAAATGTTTTATATCAGTAAATATGAAATATAGAGAAGAGCTTTCATAGGTATAATCTTGTCCTCAAGTCTTATAACTTTATCTTTTGTATTAGCATAAGATCATATGTTTCTCTGCCCCAAATTCTCTTGTGACAAGAATTCTAGGCAACCCTAAACACTACAGGTGAGGTGGAAAAAATACATATACAAAGATTTATTTTCCAATACAGAGCTTCCTTATATTAAAGTCTCTGTTTAATTAATTTCACACAATATTATCTGCTTGACTTACTCCCTCTAACCACCCCTGGGAATATCTGAAATACTGTACAGATGCTCCTACAGAGAATTACATTACCAAGTGTCATTAGCATAAGTCAACATTCAGCATTAATTGGGTGGTTGGTGCCTGGAGGTGGCAATCCGTTTTCACTCACCTCCAGATTCTGTCTACATTTATGACTTCATGTCCTGGGAGTTTTCTCTATGTGGACTGCTTCCTTCCCTGAAGAGGCTGACTTCCCACTCTTTGGAATCCACCGACCTCAGTAGTTTCTATGGCCCTGAACAGATTGATTTTTACTGCAGTTCTTCTCTCTGTGAGTCCACAGACTTCTTTTCCTGAGCTTTTCTCAAGCTGTATGGCCACTCATGGCAGATTGTGAAAGAGAAAGCATTCCAGGTAAAGAGGGAGCTATACTGAAAGAGAAGAGGCAAAGCAGAACCTAGGTTCTGAAAATAGATTGGCATGGTATAGTGTTTCAGTCTTAGGAGAGAGGGGCGGGCACTGCCAGCAAAATGCACAAAAGTCACCCAGGAAGGGCGCGGAAAGTATGATAGGGTGAATAATCTTCAACTCACAGGTGAAGAAATAAATGAAGAAATTTAACTTCAGGACTTGGAACCTGGGAACTTGGTTTTGCTAGGGATTGAGAAAGATCAGTCCTACAACAGAATGGCAGACACCTCTGTAACCGTGGTCTTTTATGATAGGGTCTCGGGCCTTTTTTGTCCTTTTGTTCTAATTGTATATTGTTTGTCATAGATCTCCACAAATCTTGTTTGGAGCAATGTGGGAAGACATGGTGATGATATTTAGTGATTGCAGTCTATTAAGCACTTTGCAGTATCTCATTCAAACCTCATAATAGCCCCATGAAATAGGTCTTATTTTTTATTCTGCCCATTTTACTGATTAGATAAATGAGATAAGGAGTTGAGGAACTTGCTAGTGTTGCACAGCCAGTTGAAGAGCCATGCTAAGGTTGTTGGGAAGCACAGCAGATGTTATTAACCACTGCATTATTTTTCTGTTGAAGTGTACCATGTGGCCTGTGGAACTGAGTTATAATATTCCTGTAAGAGGATTTAAGGTGTTGAAAGCTGCAGATTTATGTGTGAATGAGCCCCCATGAGATTCAAGGCTTTTTAAATACTGCTGATGTACAACATAGATAAAATAAAATGTGCTTAATTAGACTTCAGGTAACACTCCCTGTGGATGTTATTTCTGTCCCTAATATAAATGAGCACCTATTAATGGTCCATGATCTGTTGAAGGTAGTTAGCTAAACTTATTTAATATACAATTTATCAGGGCTATTGTTTTGCAAAGATATATTTAACGAGTTTTTCCATGTGAATCGTTCCATGTAAGAGCATGATATATTCCAGACACATGATGTTCTAACAAGGTTTTCACATATTAAATGTCATCAATGATAAATGCAACCAGCTGAAATGGCTTAATAATCAGAAACAGTATTAAATTAAAAGTGCAACTAATACTTATTTGTATCTAATAAATGCCTGATGTTATTATCTAATTAATTCTCAAAAGAAACCTTGAGGTAAGTGTAATTATCCCCATTTTGTAGATAAAGCAACAGAGGCTCAGGGAAGTTAAGGAACTTACTTATGGTTTCCCTATTAGTAAGTAGTAATGATGCTGGCTGGGTGCAGTGGTGCACGCCTCTAATCCCAGCAGCTCAGAAGGCTGAGGCAGGAGGATTGTGAGTTCAAAGCCAGTCTCAGCAAAAAGCGAGGTGCTAAGCAACCTCGCTTAAAACAGTGAGACCCTGTTTCTAAATAAAATAGAAAATTGGCTGGGGATGTGGATCAGTGGTCGAGTGCCCCTAAGTTTAATCCCTGGTACTCCAAACAAACAAACAAACAAAAAAATCAGTAATGCTGTGATCCAATCTAGAACCAACTGAATCTGAAGATTTGACTCTTGACACTGCAATATCCCCACTATAATATGCTGAATTAAAAGTGTGGATTTATAAACAGAAAAAACAAAAACTACAAAATTTGAATGATGATCTGAGTCTATTGACTCACAGGGGAGCATTCTAAAGATCTGACCAGAAATCTCAGAATTTGCAACATTGGCTTATTCTTTGTATAGCAGAGTAGTTAGAAGTGGAGCATTAATGGCCATCTGGATCATTCTTTCAGTGTTAATACATAACCAACTTTATCCAGGCTTAACACTTGCATGAGACACAATTGAGTAGACTATGGGCAGAGGGTAAAGCTTTCTTTCTTTTTTTTTTTTTTTTTGGTACTGGGGATTGAACTCAGGGGCACTCGACCCCTGAGCCACATCCCCAGCCCTATTTTGTGTTTTATGTAGAGACAGGGTCTCACTGAGTTGCTTAGTGCCTCGCCATTGCTGAGGCTGGCTTTGAACTCGCAATTTTCCTGTCTCAGCCTCCCTAAGTGCTGGGATTACAAGTGTGAGCCACCGCGCCCGGCTTAAAGCTTTCTTTTGAAGTCAAGATTATAATTGATGAATAATGTAGAAGTTTTATAAATAGCTAAACAATTATGAAAAGATTGTTACTCTTTTTCCTTCTTGATGGTGCCCATTCAGATGTAAGTATGGTTTTATATATCTGATATAACTGCATATATATTCTAACACAAATTGCAAAGGATGCACCTGAGCTCCCCGTAAAAAGTAGTTATAATTATTCCCTGTGTAGTCTTTATTCTACAGGATTTGCTACCTGCATGCATATCCATAACTGCTTCCAAATTACATGAGTATATTAGCCCCAAAATCATCAACCAATTGGGTCTGGAATTAGTCTTGCCATTGGCACCCAAACACACCAAAACTCAGTTTTCTCTATTTCTACCAAATTAATCAAAATTGTGCAATGAATTTCTGGTTCGTTGTTTCTCTCTGCAGTTCCCTTTCAGACTTATTTTTTAACTAATGTCCTAAACAATTTGATGGCTTCCTGTCTGGGAATGCAAACCTAATTCTCTGTAGCCATAATTGCCCTCAGTGAACTTGCTCTTAATGATACCACTTTCTGCAATCACCAACGACGGACTTTCTTGGATATTAGCTGAAATCAAGATGGAGTTTGCCATTCTCTCAGAACCTATAGAGAGATATCTCTTAAAATGAGAAAGAAATAGGCACCCAGGGCCAGGCTCATAGTCACGTTCAGCCTTGCTCCCTATTGTCTTCATAAGCCAAGTTGCTATGGACCCAAAATATCACATTCAGGTAATGCACATGCATTTCTGCTACTTTCTTGCAATCCAGTTCTTACTGTTCTTTCCTCTTACTTAAAGCCTGGACATAGCTGTTCTATTTTCCATCTCTAATCTGTTCCACATGTTGCTGTCAAACTGATCTTCCCAGAACTTCATTTTATTTATATTCCTCCTTTGTAAAAAGGTATTTTAACCAGCATGGGAACTGAGGCCCAGGTCAGGCCCAGGACCACCCCTGCTTATCTGCCCAGCCATACCAGAGCCCAGACTCAGACTCAGGCCCAGCATCACCCTGCCAAGCCATGAGAGCCCAGAATCAGGTCCAGGACCAGGACCAGACCCAGGACTACCCCGAGGACCCACATGGGAGCTTAGGACCATCCCCATGAAACCAGTCAGGAGCCCAGGCCCAGGTCAGGCCCAGGACCACCCTCGTGCAGAGTGGAGGTCCATGCTGTGGCTCTCAATGTACCAATACCTTACTTCCTGACCAGCATCCATCTTGAGACAGTACAACCATTGCCACAACCTTCCCCATGTAGTAGCCTCCACCTTGGGACAACAGGCAGGGCTTGGAGGCAGCTACCAACCACAACAAAGCACACTACAGTGCTGCATCTCTGAACAGGCAGCCCAAAGCCATTAAAAGTCCCACCCTTTCAGCCCCATCTCTGAAAGTGTTTGCATACATCTTAGGCCACCCTCACTGCTATCTTTGAGTTACAGCCACTAACACTACCACTGCCACCATCTTTAGTTACAGTAGCGCCCATCTTGGGATACCTGCTGGAGATTGGAAGCCAACCCCAAAGTAAAGTACAGGACACTACAAGATTATAGGGCAGAAACCCCAATAACTCAGATCTGCACTGCAAGAAAGGAAGACACATAGACAACATGAAAAAACAAAACAAAACAAAAACAAAAGAGAGAAGAAAGTGCCCCAAACAAACCAAGATACTACAATAATAGAATCTACTGACAGTACAATTGATGATATGTCAGAAGGAGTATAGAGGGTACATAATTAAAATGATCTGCAAATTAAAGAATGACCTAAGTAAACAAATAGAGGCAACCATTGATCATACCAACAAAGAGATAAAGGAGCAAATACAGGTAGGAAAAGTTTACTTCAAGAAAGAGATAGAGACTCTTAAAAAAATCAAATCCTTGAAGGAAACAATAAATCAGATAAAAAAAAAACCTCAATAGAAAGCATTACCAACAGACTAGATCACTTGGAAAATAGAACCTCAGATCATGAAGACAAAATATACAATCTTGAAAATAAAGTTCAGTATATAGTGAAGATGGTAAGAAACCATGAACAAAACATCCAAAAATTATGGGATAGCACTAAAAGACCAAATCTAAGATATATCAGGATAGAGGAAAGCACAGAGATTCAAACCAAAGGAATGCACAATCTCTTCAATAAAATAATATCAGAAAATTTCCCAAACATGAAAAATGAATTGGAAAATCAAATACAAGAGGCTTACAAGACACCAATTTTACAAAATTGCAACAGATCTACACCAAGGCACATTATAATGAAAATGCCTAGCATGCAGAATAGGATAGAATTTTAAAGTCCACAAGAAAGAGGAATCAGATTACACATAGGGGGAGACCACCCAAGAATCTTATATCCAGCAAAATTATGTTTCAGATTTGATGATGAAATAAAAACCTTTCATGATAAACAAAAGTGAAATGAATTTACAGTGAGAAAGACTGCAATACAGAACATTCTTGGCAAAATATTTGATGAGAAGGAAATGAAAATCTGCAAAGAGAGGAACTATACTAAAGGAAAGACCAATCAAAGGAGAAACCAAGTCAAGTTAAAAAACAAAAATAAAACAAAATGCCTACGAACACAAATCATATTTCAAAATAATCCTGAATATGAATGGTCTAAACTCATCAATTAAAAGATATAGACTGAAAGATTGGATTAAAAAAAAAGTACCCCAAAATATGATGCCTTCAAGAGACTCATTTCACAGGAATAGACATCCACAGACTGAAGGTGAAAGGATCAGAAAAAAATGGCACATGAAAATTCTTTGGACTATCTGCTTCTTGTTGCTATAAACCTAATAAAGTTTATTAAAAACAAACACTATCTGGATGAAAGGGACAGAAAAAAGCCTACCAACAACAACAAAAATGCCCAGGAACAGATGGATTCACATGGACTGCATAAAAAAGCAGAGGTTTTCATCCTCATACCCAATAAAGTGGACTTCAAACCAAAGTTGTTGAAAAGGGATAAAGAAGGACATTTCATACTTCTTAAGGGAATCATCCATCAACAAGACATAACAATGATAAATATGCCCCAAACAATGGGGTGTCTATGTATATCAAACAAACCCTTCTCAACTACAAGAATCAAACAGAACACAACATAATAATACTGGATCACTTTAACACACCTCTCTCACCACTGGATAGATCTTTCCAACAAAAACTAAACAAAGAAACTATAGAACTCATTAAAACAATCAATAATTTAGACTTAACAGACATATATAGAATATTCCATCCATCAACAAGCAAATACACTTTTTTCTCAGCAGCACATGGATCCTTCTCCAAAATAGATCATCTGTTATGCCACAAAGCAAGTCTTAGCAAATACAAAAAAAAAAAAAAAAGATACTACCCTGCATTCTATCTGACTATAATGGAATGAAGTTAGAAATCAATGATAAAGAATAGAAACTACTCCAACAACTGGGGACTAAATAATATGATATTGAATTATGCATGGATAGCAGAAGACATCAGGGAGGAGATAAAAAATTCTTAAAGGAAAATGAGAACTCTGATACAACATACCAAAATCTCTGGGACACTATGAAGGCAGTGCTAAGAGGAAAGTTCATTGCATCAAGCTCATTCGTGAAAAGAAGAAAAGATCAACAAATAAATGACCTGACTTTACATCACAAAGCTCTAGAAAAAAGAAGAACAAACCACCACCAAAAGTAGTAGAAGATAGGAAATAATTAAAATCAGGGAGGAAATCAATAAAATAGGAAAAAGTAAACATTGAAAAAATTGACAAAACAAAAATCTGGTTCTATGAAAGAGTAAACTGATACACCCTTATCCATCCTAATCAAAAGAAGGAGAGAGAAAACTCAAATTACTAAAATTCATGATGAAAAGGGAAATATCATGACAAATATTAATGAAATACAGAAGACAATTAGAAACTATTATGAAAATTCATACTTCAGTAAATTAGAAAAACTTGAAGATACCAACAACATTCCAGAGGCATATCATGAACACAAAATGAGTTAGGAGGACATGCACAATTTAAACAGATCAATTTCAATCAAGTAAATCAAAAGCCTACCAACAAGAAAAGCCCAGGAACAGATGGACTCAGAGCTGAGTTCTACAAGACTTACAAAAGAATTAAGACCAATACTCATCAAATTATTCCATGAAAATAGAAAAGGAGGGATCCTTTCCAAGCTCATTCTGTGAAGCTAGTATCATCCTGATACCAAAACCAGGCAGAGACACATCAAGGAAAGAAAATTTCAGACCAATATCCGTGATGAAAATAGATGCAAAAATTCTCAATAAAATTCTAGCAAATTGCATACAAAAGCATAATTAAAAAATGGTGCACCATGATCAAGTGGGGATCATTCCAGGGATGCAAGGTTGGTTCAACATACAGAAGTCTATAAATGTAATCCATCACATCCATACACTTAAAGATAAGAATTGTGATTATATAAATTGATGCAGAGAAAGAATTTGACAAATACAGCACCTTTTCATGTTCAAAACACTAGAAAAATTAGGGATAGTAGGAACATACCTCAACATTGAAAAATCTATCTATGCTAAACCCAAGGTCAACCTCATTCAAAATGGACAAAAATTGGAAGCATTCCCTTTAAAAACTGGAACAAGACAGGAATGCCTTCTTCACCAAATCTATTCAACATAGTCCTTGGAATTACAGCCAGAGTACTTAGATAAAAAATTAAAGGGATATGAATAGGAAAAGAACTCAAACTATCATTATTTGCCAACAACATGATTCTATACTTAGAGGATCCAAAAAATTCCACCAGAAAACTTCTATTATTTATAAATGCATTCAGCAAAGTAGCAGGATATAAAATCAATACCCATAAATCAAATTTTTGCCACACACTCATTTTTATACATCGGTTATGAATCCTCTGAAAGAGAAATTAGGAAAACTATCCCATTCACAATAGCCTCAAAATATATATATATATGTGGGAATCAATTTAATGAAAGAGGTTAAAGACCTCTACAATGAAAACTACATAACACTAAAGAAAGAAATTGAAGACCTTAGAAAATGGAAAGATATCCCATGCTCATGGATAGACAGAATTAATATTGTCAAAATGGCCATACTACGAAAAGTGCTATGCAGATTCAGTGTGATTCCAATTAAAATCCCAATGTCATTCCTTAGAGAAATAGAAAAGACAATCTCTAAATTCATTTATAAAATAAGAGACCCAAATAGCCAATGAAATTCTAAGCAAGAAAAATGAAGCAGGAGGCATCACAATACCAGAACTTAAACTATACTGCAAAGCTATAGAAACAAAAATGGCATGGTATTAGCACCAAAATAGACATGTAGACCAAATGGTACAGAATACAGACAAACTCACATAAATAAAATTATCTCATACTAGACAAGGGTGCCAAAAACATACATTGGAGAAAGGATAGCCTCTTCAACAAATGGTGCTAGGAAAACTGGAAATCCATATGCATCATAATGAAACTAAACCCCTATCTCTCATCATGCACAAAACTCAACTCAAAGTGTATCAAACACCTAGGAATTAGACCAGAGACCCTGAGTCTAATAGAAGAAAAAGTAGGCCCAAATCTTCATTATGTCAGATTAGGCCCCAACTTTTTAACAAGATTCCCATAGCATAATAAATAAAACTAATAATCAATAAATGGGATATATTCAGACTAGAAAGTTTCTTCACAGCAAAAGAAACAGTGAGATGAAGAGAGAGCCTACATTTTGAGAGCAAATTTTTGCCACACACTCATCAGATAGAGCACTAATCTTCAGTATATATAAAGAACTTAAAAACATTGACCAAAAAAAAAAAAAAAAACCCAATCAATAAATGGCCTGAGGAGCTGAACAGACACCTCTAAGAAGAAGAAATATAATCTATCAACAAATATATGAAAAAATATTCAACATCTCTAACCACTATAGAAATGCAAATCAAAACTACTCTAACATTTCATCTCATGCCAGTCAGAATGGAAGTTATCAAGAATATGAAAAGCAGTAAGTGTTTGTGAGGATGTGGGGGAAAAGGCACACTCATACATTGCTGGTGGGACTGCAAATTGGTGCAACCAATCTGGAAAGCAGTATGGAGATTCCTTAGAAAACTTGTAATGGAACCACCATTTGACTCAGTTATCCCACTCCTTGGTCTATATGCAAAGACTTAAAAACAGCCTACTACAGTGATGCAGCCACTTCAATGTTTATAGCTGCACAATTTACAATTGCTAATCTGTGGAACCAACCTAGATGCCCTTTAATAGATGAATGGATAAAGAACCTGTGGTATATATACACAATGGAATATTACTCAGCATTAAAAGAGAATAAAAGTATGGCATTTATAGGTAAATGGATGCAGTTGGAGAATATCGTGCTAAGTGAAGTAAACCAATCCCCCAAAACCATGTGCTAAATGTTCTCTCTGGTAAGTGGATGCTAATTCCTAATGGGGAGGTGGGCCATGGGAAGAATGGGGAACCTTGATTGGTCAAAGGGGAGGGAGGAGAGGAGAAGGGCCACAGGGGCAGTAAAGATGTTGGAATGAAATGGACACATTGCCCTCGGTACACGTATGACTGTACTTATGGTGTGACTCTATGTCACGTACAACCAGAGAAATGGAAAGTTGTGTTCCATTCGTGTACAATGAGTCAAAATGTGTTCTGCTGTCATGTATACCTAATAAATATAAAATATATTTGAGCTCCCTATTAACTATAAAATAACATGAAAAAAATAAAGATGGCATAGAATGCTCCCCTTAATTTGGTACTTTGCATCTTTCCGGATATATGTCTTCTGTATTTACCCTTCTACCCTCTATGCTTATCCATCTGGATACTCTTCATTCTCTGATCACTAATCTTGGCTCTTCTCCTATCTGGAGGACCATACCTCTTAGTTCTACAGTTGTTCCCACTTATTATGTTCAATACCTTTTCTTCCATATATCTGCTTCTTTTAAACAATCTTACAGTTGAGCTGAGTGTGGTGTTTCACACCTATAATTTCAGCTTCTCCATAGGCTAAGCCAGGAAGATCACAAATTTGAGGCCAGCCTTTGCAACTTAGTGAGACCCTGTTTCAAAATTATAAAAATAACTAAAAAGGATTGGGGATGTACCTCAATGGTAGAGCATCCTGGGTTCATTTTCCAGTACCAGAGGAAATAAAAATAATATTATTCAAAGGAAAGAAACCTTTGAATGAGTTCTTTGAATGAGTTCTTTGAACTCATTGAATTTTAAAATTTGTTTCCCGATCTACTGTCTTCTAAAATCCTATCTTACTAGTCACTTCCCATGTCTTGTGACAGGGAAATTGGTACCTAGTCTAAATTACATACCACCCTATTTATGTATTGCCAGTGTTAATTCTGGTACCTTTTGGATGCAATATTAAAACTTGAAACATGTTTACTAAATGAGCAAATAAATGAATGGATGATTGATTAGCTATTTCTTTAGGCAAGCATTAGCTGACATTTTATGAATGTTTAGATTATAAAGGTATTCCTACTGTGGACTCTACAAACTCTGTTGCAGCTCCTCAACTCTGCTATTGTGGTAGGAAAGCAGACATAAACAACATGTAAATAAAGAACATGGTAGAATTTGGTGACCTGTTAGGGTTAGTTTGCCAACCCCTCTCTTAATGAAACACATGCTATTTTGAGACAGTTTTTAGATACTATTCTTCCTCATGTCATTCAAATCTTTCTAGATAAAATCTTATGATATTTATTCAGATCTTCCAAAACAACTTGCATGCCTCCTCTAATTCTATTTGGTTCCTTCAGCCATTTGTGATATTGTTTTGAGTTTTTCCACTAAGTTAGCCTTTCAGCCAGATGCTATTCCATTTATTTGTAGATCCTGGAAAACTTGGTAACCTAAACAACAAGAACACAAGAGCAATGCTTCATCTTGATGTGACAATAAAAGAATAAAAGGGGCTTCTTCTATATACTAGAGGCATAATAATAAAGCTGAGATTAACATTAGTGTTTGTAGGAGACACATCACATTTCCTGTGGATGATTACATTGTAGTTAGCTCCATACTCTTGTCTATATTATTCTATGTTAGATAGGGTTGTTTTGAGGGATTTCCTTGACTTGAGTAGCAAGTTAAATCTTTAGGAATAAGGCTGCCCAGAAACAGATAATCAGTAGGAAGCAGAGAAAAGACTAAATTCTGGCCTTCTGATTCTTCACTGAACCACAACACTCTGCTTCCCCAGAGTAGAAAAGTACAATTAGTTAATCTGGGCAACATTTGCCAGTCCTGTCAATATGATCCCACCAATCAACCATGAGAAACCTGCCTTCACTTTCTTGCGATGCTACCTCTTCAATTCATGTAAAATGCCCTCTCCTCTCCAAGCCACATCTCTGGTTTTATGCCAACTTCAATTCCTTCAAGATTCACCTTTCAAAAGTAGTTGCCCCAATTAATCTCAGTTACTTAATTAAAAATTAAGGAATTCTAAACATCCTTTTAAAAGTATATCAAAATAAAATAGCACATTATTTTCCACTGTCATGACTGTCCTGAAAAGACCCTTGTGCTACAAAGTCAATTCCATGCCTTTATACATAAGTCACTTTTTGTTTATTGTTTTATTTTTTATTATGTATTGCCATGATGATATTACTATCAGTATTGACAGTCTTTCAGCTATAGCTTTTCTTGGTGTCAGGGGCAGCAACTGACTCTCTTCCCTGAATCCAAAAATATTATTTATTGGAAACAGGAGCCATCTTTGTGAGGTCAGATATGCTGACTCCTTGCAGATAGGTTGTGGGCTTCTTTGTATTCTTTGCAACCCAAATTATAATGATGAATGAATTGACCTAAATTTTTGTTCATGTCCTTCTGAAGTTTACAGGTTTACACACTAACAACTGCTTAAGAATAGTAAATGGTCTCAGAATAAATTTAAGAATGCCCTACTCTGTATAGTTATATGACCTTATCAATCACTGGGTGAACAATGGCCTAGTAAAATATTTCTGTAGGTATGGAGTCCTTCCCTCAGAACTCACTACTGTGCAAAACCTACTTCTTGGCAGAAACTTCTCCATTAGCTTCATGCTTCATCTGAAGTGTTTTCGTATATAAATCACCATCTGGGATATAGAATGCAGGAGGCACCTATTGCCAGTTACCACAGCTGAAACCTTTCAAGTGCCTCTGATGTTTGAGAGTTTCTCAAAAACATCTTCCCTTAAAAATGGTGTAGTTTTCTACCTAGTAACTGAAGACAATTAAAAGATGAAACTGAAGCTAGTAGGCACTTCTTCAATGTGTCATAATTATTTTCTGCCTCACTATAGTCAGAATACATTTCTTATAAGCTTTGTGTTACTCTGAGGAATTTTTTCTAATCCTTTGTGCTCATGTTTATATGTAAGACCTTCCTGCACTGTGTGGTGGAATCATGTGAATTAACCAGCAATGACATATACCTGTAAATGGAAAAATGCAATGAACTGATCTAGAATTAAGAGTCAGTCAATGAAATAAAGAAATTGGTGGTGCAGAATTTCTTAAGGAATAGAGTGAAGCATTGTTCGCTGCTTATGAAATTCTAACCAC
Organism: Geosciurus inauris; assembly: GCA_004024805.1. Taxonomy (NCBI): domain Eukaryota; kingdom Metazoa; phylum Chordata; class Mammalia; order Rodentia; family Sciuridae; genus Geosciurus; species Geosciurus inauris. The sequence continues at coordinate 92,699 of PVHX01003955.1, forward strand.
ATTTTCTCAAAATTACACAGAATTAGGTAACTTCTGTTTTCTGATTGTAAAGCCTGCCTGAAGTAATATTTTACTGGACTCTAAATTGTTCTGACTACATTTCATGCCTGATAAAATCCTTACATTCATGGTAGAAAATGTAAGCCCTTGTTCCATAACTAATCTCTTAAGTTTTCTGCAACAGAGAAGTCTTGAATATTTTTCCTAGAAAATTACATGATTTAAAGTGTATTGTTCTTTGAAAACATGCTAGCATAATCAGGGGTTTTGTTCAAACTAACCTTGAAATGTCTTAAGATCTATCTTATGGGACATGGATATATGCATATTTATGTGTATATATAAATATTTAATAAAAGTATTATAAATTTGTATATGTACATATATCTACTAATTTATCTCAGTAAATGTCTGGATTATAATAGATATATTAAAGTCCCAATGGAAGTATAATTGCCACTATTGTTACTAAATAATGCCTTCTTATGTACAGGCACAAACATACCATTTTTACTTATAACTACTGCATGGATAAAAATTTATTGAAAATTAGTTTAAACTTTTAAGACAAAACAAAAAGCAGGTGGACTTTAGAGCCAAATATATTGATGTTCAACTCTCAGATCCATGTCTTCTGAATTTTAAATTCTTTACTTAGATAAATTTCCCCAAGAAACAGGCTCAGAGACAGAAGAAATTTACTGGGAAGTGTACTTGGGACAAATATATTTATAGGTGTCCTACCTCAAAAAAAAAGGGCTTGGCCTTTTTACTCCATATTAATCAGTCATTAGACATGAGCTGCCTGTGTTGGGGGGGAAATCACCATGGTCAAAGATGCTTCCTTGGGTAGGAGGAGGAAAATTTCCAGAGAAGAACTCTACTATAAGCTACCGGCAGCTATCACCTTGGGCAGGTGAGGGCACCAGTGAAGAGGGAGCAGAATCTAGCCCCAGTGATTTAACTCTGCTTACTTCACGTAAGTTTATCCCATCTTACAACAGTTCCAAGAAGTTCCATTGGTCTGGAGTCACATTATGCAGTAGCATGTATTGATGTATCCAGCACTTGGTAAGCTCTCAGATCATGGTGCTGAACAAGACCCTGTAGGCATATAAAAAAGCTGTTACCTGGAATTTGTTTTAGTTGCAGTCAAAATGAGTCACTGTTCCTTCTCAGATGAAAGAGGTTTAATGTCATAATCAGCCAAGTGGCCAGTTGGTCACTGTGAGGCAAAGTGTTGGAACTGAGGCTTAGCATTGGTCACTGCTGGTGTCAGGTTGGAGAGCGCATCAACCTGTCCTTGTGTGGGAAATCAGAAACAGATTATGGATTGGCCCACATGAAACAGATGGGTGCTACCACACAAATGAAGAGGAGGTTTTTCTTTCTTTAAAAAATGTGTGTATATGGTGGACAGATGGAACTTCTTGAGCAGGGTATCAGAAAAATACTAAAGTAGAGAAAAAGAATAGATGTCAGGATTTCTCAAGCTGCACAAGATGTATTCCAGTGGCTAAAATGTAGTTCCCTTAAAAACTTACTGATTTGTGTATTTGTCTTTGCCTTTTTTATTTCTCATTTTATTTACTCTCAGTTTCTTAGTTCACTATTAATCTTACTTTCCTTTTTATCTGGACTGGTCAACTTGCCAATTAAAAGGACATAGGTCACCTTGGAAAATTGGAACAAATAAATCAATTTGCTGAGTCTGTAAGATGTTCCCCAAAAGCTCACATGTGAGACAATGCAAGAAGGTTCAGAGGAGAAATGATTGGGTTGTAAGAATCTTAACTCAATCAGTGAATTAATCCACTGAAGGGGATTAACTGAGTGGTAACTGAAATGATAGGGTGTGTCTGAACATGGGAATTTGGAGCATGGCTTTGGGATATATATATATATATATATTTTTTTTTTTTTCCTTCTCTCTGGAGAGTGGAGTCTGTCCCTGCTCTCTGATCATTATGTGAGCTGCATCCCTCCACCACACTATTCTGCCATGATGTTCAGTCTCACTTTGAGCCCTGAGGAATGGAGCCAGCCTTCTGAGGACTAAGACATCTGAAACCATGAGCCCTTAAATAAACTTTTCCTCCTGTACACTTGTTCTGGTTGGGTCCTTTTAGTCATAGCAGCAAAAAATCTGACTAAAACAAGGTTCATTTTCCTCATTTATAAATTAAAGTAAAAATATTTGTCTTGTAGAGTTATGGGATTTAAAAACACGTCTATGAAGTACTCGTATATAGCAGGTAATCTCTCCTTACTTAATAATATTGAAAAAAAATTCTGAATTATCACTGTAAAGCAAAGAAGAAAGGACAGGGCTTCCATCCTTGTTTGGGAAACTGGTTATAGAAATCTGGCAAAGTAGAAATAAGGCATGTGGATATGAATTAACAAAGATGTACTTCCTAATGTACCTAGAGACTTGTCTCATAAGATTTCTTAGTGATTGGCCTTGGGCTTTGAGTTTTGTGTTTTCATTTTGAAAGAATATATATTTTTGCATTTATTTGGAGTGTCAGTTTTATTGTTTTATAATTTAAAAAGTCTGTTTTCTAGGGACAAGAAAAAAAGCATGCTTACCATAAACATTCCAAGCTCTAATATTCATGTATTATGAGAAAAACTGTTCCTCAATCTATTACTAAAAGATCAGTTTAAGGTAGTTATATCTAGTCCTCTAGAATTTTTTTCTTTGCAAAATCAGATGTCACATATTCATAAAATATACTTTTAGCAATAGTAAGATTAATTTATGCATATTGATGTGTCAAATATTCTAGGTCTTAAGATCACAGTGCATAGCAAAATTTTCAGGGTTTTTTCCTATAAAATTGGGATAATAATATAACACATGATATTGTTTCAGTTAGATGGGAAAATTGTAATTTGCGTATAACTCTGCAAAATGTTCATGGATGTCGTTTATGTGAAGCTTGATTGTATCATGCCTGCCATAGCCCAAATAACAGCTATTATTACTGTTTCTTGCCAGAATACATACCTGAGATCCCAAAAGTATGTTTTATGTCAGTGTTTTTCTCTCACCTCCTCATTCCTCAAAGACAACAATGACTTGAAAACATTGGTTGGGTAAATACTGCATTAACATAATTACAATTTCCCTGAGAAAAGTGGCTTGCAGTTTGAATATTCAGCATCATAATTACAATTTCCATAAGGAATGTAGAACAGTTATTATAAACAACAGAATAATCACTTGGTCCGTAAGGGAGAACAGATTATTAGGGGAGCAAGGAGAGAGAAGAAGCAAACGTCTGTGTTCTAATCAGCATTCCAGGGTAGATATACAGAACCTGAGAATAAACTGTACTATCCCCTTCAAATGCACTTGCCTGAATTCATGGGAAAATGTTATCATTAAGGCAAACTTCCATGGGTTGATTTGGTGCTGCCTCTATATTTTTTTTCTCTTTTATAATTTAGTTTTATAATTTTTATTAAGTGTCCCCTCTATCTTCTTTCATTGTCATTTGTAATTGCTATGCAACCAAGAAATTTTTAAAAGCAAACACAAAATACAAAGAGCACAAAATATATAAAAACTGTTTAGGGAGAAAAAGTTCCATCAGGTATTTCTCCCTCTACAATCAAATGCTTTTCCTTTGTACACAGGAAAATGGGTGAAAGGTTAAAAGAAAAGAAAATACCTCTTCCCTGCTTGTATTGATTTAATTGACTCATATTTCTTTTTTCTTTCTTTTTTGTTTTAGGTGAAGTGGAAAAAACAGAATTCGGCTTTCAAGGTTGGTACTTTTCATGATATCTTAAAACATGTAGGTTGATATGGAACAGTATGAAAGAAACAAGCAAAATATATCTATAGCTTTCACTGACAGCTATTAGAGAACATTTTGATTCTATTTTCTTCACTCATGGATGGAAAAGTACAAAACATTTTAACCAAATGCAATGTAACAATCAAACACAATAGCTGATTCAATCCTTGGCAAAATTTGAAGTTGGAAATAATGTTTTTCCACTCTATCCATCTATTTATCATTTCATCCATCTACCATTTACACATTTTCTAATGAATGCTTACTGTATATACATTGTATGCAAGACCTGTCATCTAACTTTCTTCCATCCATACTTGGATTGGCTGAACTTCACCAGATTCCCTATTTCCACCCCTTTGCTTCTATAACTTAACAATAAACCTTCGCCTATTATCATAGGTCTTCAGTTGAACGTGTTCTTTCTGGTAAATGATCAGGGTTTTCCCAACATTACTTAGCCAAATAATTGAAAAATATAAGTGTGAAAATAAGAAAATCATTATATCTCTAATAATTGACTCTGTGGTGTGTGTGTGTGTGTGTGTGTTTCAGGGGTAGTATGGTAATATGTAATACCAGTTACCCTTCCTCAAAATATTAGACTAAATGTATTATTTTCTTCTTCCTTTTAATTAATTTGAAGACATTCTGACTAAGAACAAACATGCTGCTGCTGCTATGAATTTGAAAACAAGAAAGGCATTGTCCATTCTGGTACAGACCAGACACATACAGAGAGACTTTTTATAACAATGGAGTGAAGCAGACTTTATGGGAGGCAGAGGCTGAAAATTTTCCACGTAGCAAGAGTTGGTAAATGGAAGTTAATAGCAGAATATTTATTAAATTAATTTCAAATATCATATTATTTTAATTTAGGGGATTGTTTTATTTTAATAAGCATTAATATAAAAGATTTCTTAATTTCATTACTACCTGTGATTCTTCTCTTTTAAAAATAAAATCTTGAGGACCTTACAGAAAATTCTCTCAGAGATGTTTTTAGAAACACAACGGTCAAAATTGGGAGAGAACTACCATATCTGCCTGCCTATTTAATTTTTATCTAAAATAGTCTAAATCACTTCAGTTATCAATGTAATTAACTCTAGGAGGCAGTAAGTAGCCATTGAGAAGTTGAACTCTAGTGTCAGACTGCCTGGGTTTGAATCCCGCTTGTGCCTGTACTATTTGAGTATCTCAGGTTGGCTTATTAACTTCTTTTCCTTGATTTCCTCAGCTGCAAAATAAGGGAAATAATAGTTCTTATCTTATGAGATTATTGGGAAATAAAAGAGATAGTATATTTACAAGTCACTTTGTCATCTTGTCAGAATGCAGTGAAAGATCGTTGCCACTCTTATTACTCTGCTGTATTACAGTACTTGTCAGCATTGTTACCAGGGGCAGGCAGAATCTTCGCTTCTCTGGAATAAACTTCCTTCATGGACTTGATCCCTGATGTTTCACCAGTGGAGATGTATTTATTGCATGACAAGCTTTCATTCCATATGAAAATATAAATCACGTGGGATTTTCCATCAACATGTGATACTTGGTTGTGGCAAATTGCATGTGCTTTATTTTCTTACAATAAGATTTTAATATCATCATTCAGGCAAGGAAAATAAGTCATTTGTGTGATTGCTGAGGGAGAAGAAGGTCATAGCAAGGAGGAAAGAAATAGAAGGAGAGAAAGTTGGTGCCAACTTTCAAATCTTGCTCAGATAGAAACCAGGATAGCCTGTGACTTGTGTACAGAATGTCTCCATTCTTCACAACATGAGAGCTAACGAATAGATAGGAGGCTGAGGTTGGTAGGAGACAGGTGATACAGAAGCATCACCTGGAAACATTCTTTCCTGGCAATAAATGTAATAGGATGAGGAATATGAGGGACGGAGTGAAAGGGTAAAATACAGGGCTAAAATTAGAATACTCTTCCTCTTGGTGAGATCTATGTGGTTTTGTGTCTGTATATTGCCCCTGTGTCCCAATGTTGATGTGAAGAGCGATGCTCCCTTGATTGAAACTAGCCAGTGACCTCACAGCAGCTCCCTGACATCCTGAGTCCATGCAGCAGCAACCTCTGGTGCTGGAGCTCCTGGTAAGCCTAATGGAAAGGAGCCTAAGTCAAAGGATCCCACTTTGTTCAGTCTTCCTGAGTGAAGCAAGAGATACTGCAAAGTCCATTGATTGATGGTATGCAGAAGGGAGATGTGCCAGCTTCACAAGTGACTGGATTTATTTCAACACTTATTGTGGTAATTATGAAAACATGTTAAGCTTAGAGTTTCTGGGGAGAAAGAATCTGCTCTGATAATGTAGAAAATGATACTTCTAATTTGATATAATGGAAATTGCCAGGTATATTGTTATTTAAGTAAAGCAGAATAGTACTAAAAATTCTCAATCTGCCCTCTGAGATAGCAAATTCAGAACTGAACACACCTGCATAAAAGAACAGTGTAGCTCTGCAGTGACAAGGTGCTATGATTTAAATGTTTGTGTTCAAAATTCACAAGTTGAAGTCTTCCATCCAAGGTAATATTATTAGGAGGTGGGGACTTTGTGGAAGTGATTAAGTCACAAGGGCAGAACCTTCATGAATGGGGTTAATGCCCACAGAAAAGATGTCCCAGACAGCTTGCTTTTCACTTCCACCATAAGAGGACACAGAAGGCACTTTTTATGAGGAAGTGGGACCTTACCATGCACCCTATCAGCCTATGCCTTGATGTTGAACTTCCCAGCTTCTATACCTGGGAGAATAGGTAGCTGTGTTTTATGAACTTCCATGTTTGAGTATTTACTTATAGTAGCCCCAATGGACTAAGTCGCAAGGGTTTTTATCTATAATGTCTGAAGCATGAATGAGTTGAAATGGAACTATGATCTCTATACTAAGCTTCACAGGTAAATAGTAAAATGTATCTCCCATCCTTGAAGGTACAATGCTCTATATGATCTCTATACTAAGCTCCACGGGTAAATAGTAAAATGTATCTCCCATCCTTGAAGGTACAATGCTGTTGCAGAGAAATTAAAAGGGGAAGAAAATTCTGGAACACTCCAAATCCACCTCTAGGAAATATTTAAATATTTGAAGAGGCCCATTAGAACCTGCCAGTGACATCCAGTTTATTCCTGCAGTAGTTCATGGTCACTCAACCATTTATACACAGGCTACATAAATGTTTCTTAAGATTTTCATTAGCCATTGTAGCTCTATTCATGCCCTTCCTATGAAAAGGAATCACAAAATTTTGCATATTAAAAGAATATCTCAACTATTATTCATTTTAATCTTTTCTCTCTATTCAAATAACAAAACCCAGGCTTACAGAGTTTAAGCACAAAGTCCTAAGGCATGAAGTAGACAGGGGTCAAGTAGGAACCACAGTTACCTCATGTAACTCCCACCTTACTGTGAGACATTCTATAATGGTTGGAAAGGAGGATAGGTCTTTTCTTTGAGATGGAAACTACTTCTGAAACACTGTGCTCATACCATCTGGTTGCCTGAAATTGTTGTCTTTTATATTTGTAAGCATTTCTCAAAACTTCCTACATCCCTGACACTCTCATGAGTTCCCTGAGGGTAGAGCTCATGGCTGCCATTTCTCTGTATGTAACCATATGTATAAGGATAGGAAGCTTGTTTTGATTCTAAACCTTAGGATAGGAAGCTTGTTTTGATTCTAAACCTTATCAAAGCCAGTGAACCTCTGCTCTTCTTCTAGCTCAGTAAATTGCATTAACGTTCATTGTAAAATATGTAGGGCAGGGCAGGAGGGAGAAATCACTGAAAATGATCACAAAGCAAAGATGATTGGGCTTTATTTGGGGGTTTGCATATATGTATATTTTAGGATGTTTGTGAGGAGGAGATGGTCAAAATGAATCCTTTTAAAATTTTTATTTGGGTTGGGGATGCATCTCAGACAGAATATTTGCCTGGCATGTGCAAGGCCATGAATTTTATCTCCAGAACAGGAAAATACCTCATTTGGCTAGGATTACTTGAGTTTAATGACTTGCCAGCTAAACCATTGGGCAAGTGATGAGATAGACAATGCCTATTGAAAATATGAATGTATGTTTGGATAGATAGGAGAAAAGGTCCAAAGGCTAAACATTAGAATGAATGGACTCATTTTTTTTTTTAAATAAAGAGGAAGATTTAGAAATACGAAAACTAATTTCCTTTTTATTACAGATTCCAGATCTCATTTCCTTTTGTCCTTCACATGCATTTGAAAAGAGGATATAGCTCTTAGTTCTGTGTTAGAGTTATTTAATATTTTCACACTGGAAGTTTTATGTTTAGATTTGAGTACCACAAATTTAGAAGGCCATGAATAACCTATTTTGCTATGCAAACTATACAAAAGATCATTCATGGAAACATAGATTATAGGATTATTAATTAAAGAAATTTCAATATTCACTTGACTCCTTCAAAGAGCCTTAAAGGTAATTAAATTTATAACTCGAAGAACCTCTTTGACAAATCCTTTTCTCCACCTTTGGAATATTTCACATGGAGCAAATTTTTGAATCTTCATCAAAACACTGAATCTTCCTTAAGCCCTGGTACTTCCTGCTTTTGTACATCTCTCTCTCCTTCTCTGATTTTATTATGTACTTCAACCTCGTCTTTCTGCTTAAAACATTTTTTCTTACCTATCTACCTCTCTTATTTTATGTTGTCATATTCTGCAAGTTTTCCTTTGAGAAAGGAAGGGATAAGAACTCTTTTAAAGCAGATTGTGGAAATGCTAGGTCTACTTAAATGTTCACATCTTTTCTGGGCATGTATACACTATAGAGAGAAAAGGGAGATGGGGATGGTCTTAATAAGCTATTGGCAAGGAGCTAGGCAGGGACAGCATGAATACTGTAGAGGGCTTTCAATTAACTTCTAGTCAAACATGTAGCTGTTCTCTCTATTCCCTCACACAGATAAAGAAGGCATAATCACCACTATCCCCCTCGTCCAACAAAGTAATGAAGAGATGGGACAAAGTTAGACCTAAAATGGCAAGCACAATTTTAAAAGATGAAAAGCAGATGAACAAGGGTAATCGTTGTACCAGAGCAAAGGGTTGGAACTAAAGCATGTAGGAAAAGAATGTAGCATTTGAGCTGTTGAACCACAGATATTCCCAGGAATTAGAGATATTGAATGCAGGAATTAAGAAAACGACTGAAAATGTAGCCAGGCGCGGTGCCACAAGCCTGTAATCCCAGCATTTAGGGAGGCTGAGACAGGAGAATCGCAAGTTCAAAGCCAGTCTCAGCAACAGCGAGGCGCTAAGCAACTGAGTGAGACCCTGTCTCTACATAAAACACAAAATAGGGCTGGGGATGTGGCTCAGTGATCAAGTGCCCCTGAGTTCAATCTCCAGTACAGAAAGAAAGAAAGAAAGAAAGAAAGAAAGAAAGAAAGAAAGAAAGAAAGAAAGAAAGAAAATGACTGAAAATGTAAATGGAGATTGAAAGTCTGTAAATGTAGCAACTGGACCCCTCTGATCCTCTTTCCCCCATGCTGAACCCATGCACCATCTTGTCAAAGACTTGAGATTTACTCTCTGAAAAATTCAATTGGAAAAGCACTGGCCTTGAATATACTGGGTTTAGCTAAAGGAAGGGGCAAGGTATTCTACTAAAAATAAGGTATTTAATTAAAGCCTATAAAAATAAATGTATACATTTTGAAAAGTGAGACCCTTAACACACTTCCTCATCTTGACTCTCAGAATTGTGAAAGCCAAGCTTAAATATCCAAGGAAAGAGAACAGTCTTTTCTGTAGACTCCTAACGACCCTAAAGAAAAATAACTACAGATATGGATGCTTTCATTTCTAGAAACAAAAAGAGAGCCATTGCTTTGTTGTGGACTACACTTGGGCTTACCAATTGATACTCCTGCTAACACACTCAGAGATTCCTGTTAGCCTTTTAGGTTCTGCTGCTAAACATAAACAGAAGGAAATTGCAGTCTGTAAAAGAGGAATATTTACACAAACAGAAATAAGTAAACTATGCAAGGAGTGAAAAAATTAGAAAAATTATAATACCCTCAAAATGAAGAGACATTGTATCCCAAAATAGAATGAGATGCTATAAAAATAAGAAGGAACAATCATAAAATACAAAAAATTCTTGGAAACAAACATAAAATGGCTAAAAAAGAAAGAGTGAAGATATAATATTAGATATAATATTAGAAATTATACTTAAGGAAAGTATCCAGAAAGTAGAAAAAGTAGCAAATAGATTTAAAACATGAAAGTGTTTAGCAAACTAGAATTAATTTTGAATACCCAACACCTAACTCAGTATTTCATGAAATGGAGAAGAGGATAGATGATCACTAAGTAATAGTTACAAACTAATTTCCAAAATGGATGTTAAATTTCAGATATAAAGGTCTCAAGGGTGTTCCCAAGAAAAAATGAAAAAAAAAAAATCATAAAAGTTTAAAATAGAAGAAATTGGAGAGTATTCTGTATGCTTCCAGAGAGAAAAGAGAAAAAAGTTACCTACGAAGGACTAAGAACCAAGATAGATACTTCTCAGTGTCAAGCCTGCAAACTAGAATTCAATGGAGCAATGCTCTCAAAAGCAACATATTCCATCCAGGCAGTGAGTCACCCATGTGGTAAAGAGAAAAAAAATTCCCAAATATTCATGGCAAGACATTCCAGGATATCAGTTTATATAGTGCCCCCTAGAGAATAACCCTAGTGCATCAAAACAACTGCAGTGAAAATGGAGGACCCAGGGCAGATGTCTTGAAACTAAACATAGCACAGCAAACAAAACCGGTGTACATCACTGCAGCCACATATATTTGGACAAGATTTCAATTCTTCAGGAAAATTTGGGAGTGAGGCATTGATAGATTAATAGATATCGTGGAAGCCATGAAACTGAGCAAATTTTAACTCCAGGAAAGATAAGAATGGAAATAAATTGATAGAACTTCACATAAATGTATTAGCTGCCTTCAGATACTTGGAAGAGTCATATGAAGAAGAGAGACACAATTTGGCCTGCGGTTCCAAATAATAAAACAAGAAGGCAAAATGCTCAAGAAAACACCTCTAGCTCAGTATAATGAAAAACATGGCTATCCCAGAGCACAGGTAACTGGTGAGTTCTCCTTGAAAAAGTCCTCTGAAGAGAGCCTGAAGATCACATAACATAGGTGAAATAAAAGAAAGCAGGCACTTGGTAAATAATGGAAGTGGTGTTACAACTCCTTCCTTCCTTTACACTGGATGATTCTGTTCCCCGTTCTACTCCAGAAATACAAAGACCATCAGAAATGCAAGCTGTATCTATAAGTGCAGTAGCTACAGAGATTACAAGAGAAAGCAACGAGCTTCAACTGCTTTAAGCTTGAAGAAAAGTGTTAAATGTAGAATTAGAACATTCTGGCTGTATTCTGCCCCTGATTTAACACTGGGAAAAAGTTCAAGAATGGGATAGACACTAAGGGCGAGTCCTGTTATTTCCTTTGAAAGCAGTGTGGCCTTCATAGGGAAAGACTTCAGGTGCTCTCCTACGGGAACAACCTTTCCTACTCACACACTGGGAGTCCTTGATTCGTCCATCCCTTGCCAGTAACACCCTGTAACTCTCTCCTCCCTTGGCCTCTAAATCCTCCAATCTAGTCTCAGACTAGATCCTCTTCTCTTGGAAAGAAAAAGCCACAAAGTGCAATTTCCTTTTTATCCTTTGCTCTCATCCATATTCTTTAACTCAGAAAAATAAATAAGGATAAATATCAAACCCCTTTCACTCCCTGTGGCTCTATCCTTGGTTTTGCCTTCTCCCTGGTCCCTTCAATTGGATGCCTTCTCCTCCCTGTTACTTCAGCAGTCCTCTCTTTCCTGGGCCTACAGGGGTCCCTTTCCAGACAGGAGTGTGGCTCCAAAATCTTGTATCCTGAGATGGTACAGCTTTGCCTTCTGGTGTTTTACTCTACAGCCTATTTGAAGAAGCCACCCTCCTCTGTGCCACAGACCCAGTGCTTGGCATTGAGCCATACTTCAGTTATTCACTCAGTACTTAGGCAATTAATCAAGACCTGTTAGCATGATGCACAAACTTTTTACACTCTGACCCAGTTGACATTTCCAGCTTCCTGTCCTAATCTTCCCCTACCAAACTCCACTTGCTCCAACCACAAAAGACTCCATCTGCCCTCTACTTCCCTCTTCCCTCCTGTCTGATGCACACTCCCTTGGCCAACTAGGTATGTGCTCCTCCTCTGTGAAATCTTTCACTCCCCTTATTCAAACTTAGACAGGATGCTTTGTGTTCTAAGAATTCATTCACACTTGTACCAAAACACTTAACATGTTGTGTCTTTGTGAGTTTATCTCCTCTACTTGTTTCTCAAATAAAACCATCCTATTCTTTTTGATATTCACAGGACCTAACTATGTGTGGTTTATAGCAGGAACCCAGTAAACATTATTTCAATGAGTAAAATAAGTAAGTGAATAAATGAAAATATGCACTACAGTGTATGCCTTTTTAGACAACTCATCTAAATGATTAGTCATTAAACAAAGAAATCTTCAGTAGGCATCTTGCACAGCTGGACAATTGTAATGCAAAATATTTACTTAGGAGGCAAAGAGAGAGTTTCTTCCTGCTGAAATATAAAAGAATTTTTGTTTAAAGGAAAATTACATTGAAAAAATAACTGTCTATAGTGGAAGAGACTAAGTTTATGTCTTCGGGGACATTCTTTTTATATTAGGAGAGTGAACAGGATTTAAACCAGTCAGTGTGTGATGTTCCCAGACAGCTAATAAAGAGGAAGATTAGAGAGCCATATAAAATGGCAGGTGCCTCAGCAAATTCCAAACCATAGCCATTAAACACAGAACAAAGTAATGCTGTCTTCTGAAGACCTCCAAAAGTACTGGATGTCAGTTTCAGCAGCATGGTGTTATTTTGATTGTGGTGTTCATGTTGCCTTGTATCCCAGTTAGAAAACAAAGTAAAGAAAAAATGAAGCAAACCAGCACTAGGTAGGGCTCAGAACAGAGTCAGCACTGAAACAAAACCAGATATTTACAAAAACAAATGAAGAATTCTTTCTAGTCAATCACTTGCAATACATTCTTTGCACCTGGAGAAAAATCTATTGTGTCCAATCATATAAAGCATCTCAAAGAATCAACTACAGAAGGACACTACATTTTATGACTCACTTTATATCACAGGCTCTAGGGGAGCTTAGGTTTATTACTATTTTAAGCTACAAGAGAAACAACAAAAGCAACTTCAAAACCATCTCCTATTTGGAGACAAAGGCAATGCTGAGAACATATGTGAATATCAGCTAGAAAACAAAGCAAAGGGGGTATACAGAAGCCAGTTTGAATTTGGAAAGAAAAAAGGGAAACATTTCTTGAGTACCTACTATGTGATGAGTCTTTTGCTGAATGCCTTGCAAAGAATCTATCATTGTATCTATTTTTCTAATGTGAATAATACAACGTTAACAAAATATCAGTATATATAGTTTAAAACACTACTGTAAACAGAACATGCATCTAAAGAACACAGATTAAGACTTTAGTGTCTGTAGAAAAGTTCACTAGTTTATTGCAAAAGGAAATCTCAAATGCCCATTATGTAATGTTGAACTTACTTTCAGTTTTGGGAGATAAATTCAGGTTACCAAATTCTTTTTAGGATGGGAGGCAGAGCTTACAAAAGTGTGCAGAAATACCCTAACCATCAATATATATAAAATAGTGCCTCAAGTATTACACGTGCTATGGAACCAATCTAGGTGTCTCTTAACAGATGGTAGAGAAACTAATATACATACACAGTGGAATATTACTCAGCCTTAAAGAAGAATGAAATTATGACATTTGCCAATAAATGGATGGAACTAGAGAATATTATGCTAAATGAAATAAGCCAATCCCAAAGAACCAAAGGCTGAATATTTTCTGTGATATGCGGATGATAGTTCACAATGCAGGGAGCAGAGGAATAGAGGTAATTTGGACTAGACAGGGGGGTAAAGGGAGAGGAGGAAGTATGGAGGTAGAATGAATTAGACGTTATTACCCTATGTGCATATATTATTACGTGACCTGTGTAACTGTGCATCATGTACAACCAGACGAATGAGAAGTTATATTCCATTTATGTATGATGTGTCCAAATGCATTCTACTGTCATGTATAACTAGTTAGAGCAAATAGAAAATATAAAAAATAATTGTTGCATGTTAATTATTATATAATAAGATATTTAAATATGTCCATCTGCTCAAATCCACACAAAAAATAATTGTTAAAAACATCTAATGACTATACAACAGAAATCTCAGAAATTGATCATGACAATAGTAGGAAAATTTTAATGTGCAGTTTTTAATATAAGATTTTTTTTCAAGTGAAGATATGCATCTAGGTTTATATAATTAGCTATTGCCAATGGCTCCACTGATTGATGGGGATTTCAATTTGTGACCTTGTCAAAGGACAAATACTAATGAAGTCCTAGGGTTCCATCCTCTATGACTGATGGTGCTGTCTGACTTTCTTCATATGTTCAAAGAACTCTAAATTTCCGTTAGCCTGGCTATTATCTGAAGCCTTACTGGTAGCCAAATATAAGTTAGAGAAATGTAATGTCCTGACTCAAATTGAATTACATACCAGCAGAGGGTCATCCACTGCTCCTTCCTATTAAATAATTGCCCATTTGGCCTCTGTTATGATTTTTTCACATACTCTTCCTCTTTATTTTCTTACCCCAGTCCCATTTTCCTTCCCGATAGGACTGCTGCTTATGTTGCATGGTTATTCCACTTATTTTTGATCTGAGAGTCAGTGGAGCGTGGGCTTGAAAATGAACTATCTGGACTTGCATCTCAGTTTTTCCACTAATTGAGTATGCCTTTGGACAAGTTGCTTAGAATTACTAAACTTGAATTTCTTCATCCATAAAATGAGGGGTGCATCCTAAGGGTTTCATGAATATTAAATAGGATAATCTGTTTACCATGCTTGACCTGCAGCAGATACTCAATCGGGGTTATTACTATGACTATATAATTATTCTAGGATAGAACAAGAAATGTGGAAGTAGTTTCTAAACTCTATGCTTGGACCAGATGTATAAGCAGTTCCCTTGAGTTCTTACTCATAAAATGAAAATGCAATAGACATCTTTTCTGCTGCTCAAATGCTGGGAGAATTGAAACCAAATTAATCTTGTCAGAATAAAACACTTTCCAGGTCATTTTATTTTTACCTTAACTGCCAGAAGAATGAAGAGTCCAGTTCAAAGCCACGTGTCTTTTCTAACAGGTTGTTTTTCTACTCTCTTGGTTCTTCTTTTACTTAACCTTTGCTTTCAGTTTACCTAGAGTTGTATAGTTTTCACTTGTGTTTGACTTCTAGCTTTGCTCCAATCCTTTTGAAGCAAAACAATGAATTCCTTACTTAAGCCTCTAGAAATTCTGGCAGTCTGTCTGTCTCTCATACAATTGACAGCATCTGGGGAAATGATACAACTGGTTTGATCTATATAGGTTTCCTGGAGACCTTTCAAAGTCATACACCATGCCCAATCCTAGGGATTTGGATTCTATGGATAAGGGTGCAGCAGGAATCTGCCTCTTTTAGCAAGTTCTATTCAGCCAGAAAATTCAAATTCAGACAATACTTTACCGCCCTTTGAGAATCAATTGACTGTGTGGTGTAGCAGGGAAGAGATGGAAATGAGTCTGTCTTCTAAAGCAGAACCAATGTGTGTGACCTTAGAGAATCATTCAACCCATCTGAGATCCAGTTTCTTCATCTTTGAAAGTTGGAGAAATCTGTAAAGGTCTGTTCTACCTAACTTAAGAAGTTGCTATAAAAATTAAATGAAGTAATATGTGTAACGTGAAAAAAAGCACATTAAATAATTTAACAATCATCTAATTTCCATAATCTAGGAAGACTAATGTGAATTTTTAGAAGCAGATAGTTATTTTGGTTTAATGATCAAGGTCCTATAATTATGATTCTTGACTGTTCTTAGATAGAAAAATTGTATTAAATCTTGAGTCATTCAAAATTAAGATGTTGTGAAATCAATTTAGGAGTGGTCCTAGCATTTACAAAGAGAAGAATGGCATGAGATAAGGATAAGATCAGAAAGGACAGAATCAAAAATATCAGAGCACATTGCTCATAGGTAAAGCAAGTTTAAAATAAGCTATCAGTATTTAAATCTATTGTTTTTCTGCTATCCTGCATCTTCTTCCAGCTTATCCCCATGTATTCTGACTTGCATTTGGAGAACATTCATAGGAATGAAAGAGAAAAAGTAGTGCACAGTGGGGTAGGCAGAACAGGGCAGTGAACAATCTATGGATGACATTATGTGAGATAAGCAGAAATATTCAGAGGAAGGCCAGGAGAATAGGTGTATCTTTAATGTCCTCAGAAATCCTGTGGCAGGCACTAGGCTTCTCAGATCATGTAGGAAGTTCTGGAGCAGTTTCATTTGGAAATTTAAAAAGCAGTGGTCCTAGAAAACTAAAGCAGGTGAGCCAGTCAATTTGTATATCCAAACTTTGTCAACTATACAGCTCACTACAAAGGGTATATTTTGCCGGTATGAAGAATTAGCAGTGATTCTTTTCTTCAACTACCTCTACTGAAACCAAAGTCCATGGTTACAGTATAAGAGCCCTTTCTCTGGCTTCCAGGTTAAGGACATAGTGGTCTAAAATCTGGAAGTGAATTTCAAATTGCATTTTTTCTCATTTTAAAGAATTCACTGGCTGGTCACAGTGGTACATGCCTATAATCCCAGTCCCTGGGGAGGCTGAGGCAGGAGGATCGCGAGTTCAAAGCTAGACTCAGCAACAATGAGGCACTAAGCAACTCAGTGAGACCCTGTCTCTAAATAAAATACAAAATAGGGCTGGTGATGTGTCTCAGGGGTCCAGTGCCCCAGGAACGCCCCCCAAAAAAAACTAAATAAAAATTTTAAAAAATTCATTGTCCTCCTCAGTAACTAAATACATTGTATGCACTATTTAGTGGTTACATTATGACCAACATTTTGTGAGCTCTCATCATATGCTAAGTGGTTTACAACCATAATCACTTATCCTCTACAACCTGAGGGAAAACATTTTTGTGTATATGCTTCATAGGTGATCTTACTAAAGTTCAAAGAGATTAAGTAATTAACCTCAAACCACATGAGCTTCAAGGGATGGAAACAGAATTCACAGCTAGGTCTCCATAGCCATTCACTTGCAGCTATAATTCACTGCCTAGTGAACTTCTAGAGCCAACCAATTCTTATGGACTAATTTTGGAAGGTCATTGTCATATATAATATTGTTCCAAGAGAGAAACATGTCTGAAAAGTCAAATAATTAGGCTAAATAAAAATGTTGAGCATTATCCAGTCAGCCCCTGCTGAAGATTCTGTCTCAACATCTTCATTTTATAACTACATACATTGTGTATGCATTGTGCCTTTTTCCTCTGTGGATTCTAAATGACTTGGTGGAAAAAGTGGCTGGTAATTCTTTTCCCTTTTAAATGTTAATTTTGTGGCATGCTCCATAAATCTATTTGCATGCTGTCATTCAAATGATAGTGATTGAGATGAAAAGAGCATTATGCTAAAAATGTATTTGTGATTATTTGGTGAATATAGTAAGAAATGAATCATTTCATGTATTTTTGTAATTTTGGAGCCAAGGTTAGAACAGGTTGTATATATGTGGAGGGTGGGGTACTTTTCTGGGACCAATCATATTTTGTTTTGTGTTTAACAGTTAAGAAGGTTGATATCAATTTGATCCCGAAATTGTGCTACACGGAAGGAAGTAGTCCTTGGAAAGTGTAGTATCCTCTGAACAGCTATTCCTAAAATCTATTTGTTGTGTGCACCCTGTGAGGCATTGAGATGCAATAATGAGGCAGCTTTGACTACCTCTTACAATGACAGGAATCCAGGGAACTTTTCTCCCTGTCCCCACTACGACCATTGCATGAGATAGAGCTGATCTTCCCCTATCCAAAGCCATGGGAGGTGCCAAAGTTCTCCTTGCCATCCACTCTTTTGGAAGCAATCTTGGTTAGGCAGAGGAAACAGGTTACAGATCTACTGATTTTCAAGTGCTTCTAGCACATGAAAATTTGCATTCTGTGATTCTCCCTAATCTCCTTGGTGTCTCAAAACAATCTGAAATTAGCAAGCCTGGACATTGGCTAATGAAAATTAACAGATTCCCACAGATACTTCTTTAGCAGCAGTTGGATTCAACCTTTACAAAACAAGAATATCAGCCCAAATAACCTATATTTTGAATGAATAAAAAGATTTCCTAGCCTCGAGATGTTTGTACTAAGAAGGGAATCAGGTAAAGCTGAACCGTAATAATGACAATATAGTAAACAATTATGCTCACTAGGTACCAGACATATGATCTTCCCCTTAACTCTCTGGTGTGGGTGCCACCACCAACAACAACCCCATTTTATAAAAGAGGAAACTGATGCACAGAAAAGTTGCATTTTCCGCCTGTAGCTTATGTGTCTGGTTCAGGTATCATGGTCCCATTGATCTCCTTTCCTGGTCAGAGTAGAAACTTTAAGATTATCATTAGATCCTGACTGGCTTTCCGTAAGTCTCATGCTGAGAGCCATGGAAAAGGGCTTGATTATAATCATCACATTTTGAGCACAACATATAGTGAACTATTCCTTTCATTTGTGACCCATCAATTAAAAAAATAACAATGTAGAGTCGGTTATGAATTGGACATGGTGGTGTATGAGATTCTGTTTAATGGCTGACCATGAACCTGGCACCAGGCATCCTACATTGGAATCCATTTACTAGCTCTGTGGCCTGAAGAAGCAACTTAACTTCATGAGCTTTAGTTTGATCATCTAAAATTAGAGATAAAAATACTTTTGTAGAGTTGCTATGAGAATTAAATGAGTTAATTAAGACAAATCAATTAAAATAGTGCCTGGTATATAGTAAGAACATGATAAGTTTTATTGCTATAGATATTACTAACCTGTTTTTAAGCTGAAAACTGTTTAAATGGTTTTAACAGTTATAACATTCCAGATAAAGAAGAAAATGAATTATTCTAAATCTGTCTTTTATATGAAATTAATTCAAATTTGAAAACATTAATAAAAATATTTATAAGCTTTGAAAGCTTTAAAAAATCATGCTTTTTAAAAGCTGGGGTGCAGTGGTGCAAGCCTATAATCTCAGCACATAGAGAGGCTGAGACAGGAGAATCGCAAGTTCAAAGCCAGCCTCAGCAACAGCGAGGTGCTAAGCAACTCAGTGAGACCCTGTGTCAACATAAAACACAAAATAGGGCTGGGGATGTGGCTCAGTGGTCGAGTGCCCCTGAGTTCAATCTCCAGTACCAAAAAAAATTATGCTTTTGTGCATCTGGCATGGTGTTGCACACCTGTAATCCCAGCACTTTGAGGAGCTAAGACAGGACAATTGTGAGTTTAAAGCCAGCCTCAGCAATGGCAAGGCACTAAGCAACTCAGTGAGACCCTGTCTCTAAATAAAACACAGAATAGGACTGGGGATGTGGTTCAGTGGTCCAGTGCCCCTGAGTTCAATCCCTGGTACAAAAAAAATCATGCTTTTCTACCTAATGCAGAGACAATTTTAAAATTTCTTTCTATTTTTTAAAAAATTTTCTTTTGTAGTTCTGGTGGACAGCATGCCTTTATTTGTTTATTTTTATGTGGTGCTAAGGATTGAACCCAGTGCTTCATATATGCTAGGCAAGTGCTCTGCCACTAAGGTATAGCCTGAGCCCCACTTTTAGAATTTCTTAATTCATTTAACCTATTTATTTATTTATTTATTTAAAAGAGCCAATACGTATTAATTTCCTACTAGACTCATTCACTAAGAATATGGAAGGAAAACCTCATTTACAAAACTTGTAGAATCCAGCCTCCATGAGAGGTTTCCCACTGTTTTCTACTCTATTTTTAAAACATTAACATGAAATCATAATTAGTATTGAAAGTGTCTATAAGTAGTGCTGTAGAATAAAAGAAAAATGATACTTTATTATTGATTGAAATATCACTTACTACATTATTTTAGTTAGATTTTTTCATCACTGTGACCAAAACACCCAAAAAGAACAACTTAGAGGAAGTAAAGTTTACTGGGAGCTCAATTTCAGAAATCTCACTCCTTAGATGGCCAACTCCAGTGCTTTGGACCCAAGGTGAGGAAAAACATCATGGCAGAAGGGCCCAGTTGATGAAAGCTGCTCAGTGCATGGTGGAGTCAGGAAATAGGGAAAGTGAAGAGGCTGCAAGAAAGATGTATTCTTTGAAGGTAGTCTCCAAGTGACCCCACCTGCCTGAGTCATACTTCACCTACATACAGTTACCACCCAGTCAGTCCATTCAGACTAGGATGGATTGATTGATTAGGTCACAGCTCTCATAATCCAATCATTTTGCCTCTGAATATTCCTATGTTAACAGGAACTTTTGGGTGACTGCTCACATCCAAACCATAACATTATGTTTCTCCAGTTTATTTGCTCAGGCAATAATATCATCTAAGTGAATATGTTGCCTTATGATTATTTAGACCTCAATTCTTGCTTTTATTGCATGGTTATAATTGTTAATGATCAAAGAAATTTCTCACTTTAAAACACAACAATTCTATTTTGGAATATTATATAGAAAAATAGCATGTCTATGATGAGTATTATACACAGTGAGTCTAACAGTTAACATTTGCTTAACTGTCATATACATATGCTGTATAATGGAATATATATCCTGAAAAGACCAGAGTATCTGTCTTTCAAGAATAATATTGGTTATTTTGTTTTGTTTTTGCTTTATTTCTGTATTGGAAAGATTTCTAGCTATCTAACCAATAAAAGAATATATTTGTCAATTTTCTCAACTTTATAAATGTCTAATTTATAGTATAAAGTATAAGTATGATTAACTTGCTTTGCAAGCTTGAAAGAACCACAGATTAGAGAGCTTGCTATACTTTATCTGTTTTAACTGTTAGCTATCCCAACCACTCACCAAGATCTTGGCTACAGGGATAGATGACAACAAATTACATATTCTGTCCTATAATGCATTAGTGCCATAATCATTTAGGGAAATTTATTGCACAGGAAACTAGATAATGTATTTAAATAAGCAATATGCATGTTTATTTTGAAGTTAGTACTTTAGAAGTTCTTAGAACAGATTTTATCCATTCTCTGATATTTTGTTCCAAGTATCATTCAGTAGAAGTGGAAGCAACCTTGCCAAGTATTTCTCCAGAGATTAGAAGCAGGGTCCAATGGCAATAGTTGCTGAGAGCAAGGTGTCCACTCAATTGAAGGATGATCTTTCTTATAATTAATGCTATATAACAGCAGAGAATTGACCACCTGTCATGGGGTTATTCAGGCAGATACTAGATGATGATTATTTAGGAATGTGGTAGAAGAGATACTCTAGTAGTTAGACATTTGAGTAAACGTTTGATAAATTTTCTTGTAATCCTAGGATTTTGCTTCTGATTGTGGAAATTCTTGTCTAGCTGAACTTTTGTTTCCCATGAAGAAAGATCTGCGTAGTGTAGTGGTTAAAAGCACCAATTTTATGAGAAAACAGGTAGACCTTGAGTATGGATCTTCCTGCTACTGACCAGCTGAACAATCATAGACATTCATTCAGCTTTTTCAAAGACAGTTTCTACAGCTGTGAAGAAAGAACAATAAATAAATAATTAGTGAGTAATGATAATAGAGTGCATACATATTAAATATACATGTTTTGTGAGTGCACATATATTAAGTATGGTGTTATTCAAAATTGAATAGGATTGGTGTCTACAGACCTAGGGAGTCATGTCTTTCAAAGGACATAGGGAGAACTGATTGAAAAATGTATTCTGATTGAAACTATGGAGACAGTAATAATATTCAATGATTTTTTCAAACCTATACATCTCTAATGTCATTATACCACTTTAGTAAATACCTAGTTGATAATAGCCAGAAACAAATATCTTTGTGTCATATATGACAATTAAGACATTTTAGCAACTGCATGGATGAAGTATTAATGATTGATTGCTTTCTCCTAGAGATGATTCCATAATCTATTGCTCTGTACAGATGCTAGAAGAGATTAAACACCTAACTAAATGCTGTATACACCATTGTAATATCCTGAGAAGCTGAAAATTACATCATATCTCAGTTCATCTTTATCACTCCCTGCCAGGCCAATTTCATCTGAACAGTTTTAAAGTTTTCTTGCACCTTTGTGTAACATGATGGTACTCATGCTTGCAACAATAAATTAAAGCTCTGGTGATAGATGTTTCCTCTTCATGCACACATACACACGCCTTAACAAAAGCCATGTTTCCCAAAGAGTACAGTGTGAGTATTACGTGCAGAAACTACACAAAAACAATCTTTCTTAGACTGAGGTTTCTATCTTTCCCTGTGAACCTTCCTGGAGTCTGCTAATCAACATGCAGAGCCAAGTTCAAGAGAAATACAGAGAGATCTCTAGGGACCACTGTGCATCTGTGGTGGGAAAAAAGTTTCACATATAATTTTGTAGACCTATCCTCACTTATTTTCTTCAAGAAATCTTTTGTTACCTCAGAAGTGGAAATATGTGAGGGTTTCAGCTGATGTGTAACACTGAAGAGAAACAGAGCACAACTATGGTCAGCAGTTTACTTTAGAAGCAATTTTCAAATGCTATTTTGGAAAAGATGAACTCTCCAAAACAACACACATGTGCATGTACATGCACACTTGCACACACATATATACACATAGAGGTGGGGGCAGAAGGAAGCTATTTGGGATCTGAGATTGTAACGAACCTCAATGAGAAAAAGAAATAAATGGCAAAGACAAGTAATTAGAGTTTTAGATGTCTATTCATTAGAATTATGATTTTGGGAAAGATATTTCTTCTGTACTTAAACTAGAATGAATTTCTCTTTCTATTCAGAATTCTTGGGTAAATTCTGCTAGTACCATTAATCAATGAGCCGTTGTGTGTGTGTGTGTGTGTGTGTGTGTGTGTGTGTGTGTGTGCTGGGGATTGCACCCAGGGCTTCACACATCATAAGTGTGCACTCTGGCACTGAATTAAAACCCCAGCCCCAGCCCAGTGAGCACATTTCTTTCAGGATTTGAGTTAAATCATGGGAAGAGTGGCTTTATTCAAATAGATCCAGGTGCAGACCAAATTCAGCAATGCAGAATAGGAAGCTTCTCAAGTCTCTACTTTCTACATTATATAATTAAATTCTATTTGGCTGTTTTTAGCTACTGACAACAACATAACTTCTATTGAATTTATTGTGGATGAGGAGATGATAGGTTTGAAATTATATTAAAAGAGTTTTCAATGTGAACTTAGATATGGTAGGACAATTTTTTAAAAAAAAAAAGAATGCTACAAAACTTCTGGGAAGTATAACTTGTTTGCTATTTGGTCAAACAAGAAGGTAAAATGTGTAGGTTTGTTTTACTATGTTTTGTGAGTTAAGGATATTAAAGTAACTAAAAAATGTCTTTTAGACATTTATTTTAAAAACTCATTAAACCAAGTTTGTTTTGAGAAGGAATTTTGAACTTTTACCTTAAATGCTACCATTGGAAGACTTCTGCATTTATGACTTGAAGAATCGATAAGTAAAATTGCACTTAAATTTCTCTGAAGCTATAAAACTATCATTTTGATATGTAATTTTACAGCCAAAAGTAGTATGCTGTGAAATGTTTACATGTCTTTGTTGCACTTACTTTATATTTCCAAAGCAATGCTTTAAAATGATTTTCATTTTTACTATAAATTAAAGCAAAATTAATAGTGCACACCAACATGGGGCATATTTGTACATCTCAAACCTTTTGGTCTATGCTCATAGAAAGGGCCTAAATTTTTAAATAAATGACTTAATGAATTCAATCAGAAGTCATATAATGCAAATAGTACTCACCATATAAGTTGTAACCACCATTTGGCTCTCAACTTCTATGAGATCAATATTTTTAGATTCCACATAAGTGAGATATGTACTTGTATTTGTGTGCCTGGCTTATTTCACTTAGGATAAGATCTCCAGTTCTATTAATGCTCTTTCATAGTACAAGATTTTAGTTTAATGGCTGAATAGTACTCCTTTGTGTATATGTACATTATTTTATACATTCATCAGTTGATGGACAATATTGTTGCTTCTATTTCATGGCTATTTTAAATATTACTACAACAAACATATGAGTATAGATGTCTTTTTAACGTACTGAATTTATTTCCTATGTACATATGACCAATAGTGAGATGATTCATATGGTAGTTACGTTTTTAATTTTGGGGGGGAGGGGTACCAGGGATTGAACTCAGGGGGGCACTCAACCACTGAGCCACATCCCTGGTCCTATTTTGTATTTTTATTTAGAGTCAGGGTCTCACTGAGTTGCTTAGCACCTCACTTTTGCTGAGGCTGGCTTTGATCTGGCAATCCTCCTGCCTCAGCTTCCCAAGCCACTGGGATTTTATGTGCGTGCTATTGCACCCAGCTGATTTGAATTTTTTTGAAGAACTACCATAATGTTTGTCACAATGACTGCATTAATTTTCATTCTGATCAACATCATGCAAGGGTTCTCTTCTCCACATCTTCACCAACACTTGCTATCTTTTGTCTTTTTCATAATTGCTACTCTAACTAGAATGAAGTAATACTTTTTTGTGATTTTGATTTGCATGTCCCTTGTAATTAGTGATGCTGAACATTTTTTGATATAGCTCTTGGCCATTTCTATGACTTCCTTTGAGAAATATCTATTTAGATTTACTGTCCACTTTTAATCAAGTTATTTGTTTTTTATATTGATATTTGAGTTTCTTGTGTATTCTGAATACCAACCCCTTGTCAGATGTATAGTTTGCAAATATTTTCTCCCATTTCATGGGGTTTTTTTTATCACTCTGATGATGGTTTCCTTTGCTGTACAGAAGTATTTTTTTTTATTTCTATACAATCTTATTTGTGTATTTTCACTTTAATTTTCTGTGTTTTGGGGTCTTAGCTAAAAATTTCTTGGCCATTATGATGTCCTGAAGCATTTTCTTGATGTTTTCTTCTATAGTTTCACAGTTTTAGGTCTGACATTTAGGTTTTTAATCCATTTTGAATTGATTTATGTCTACAATGAGAAGCAGAAGTGAAGTTTTAGTCTTGCATGTATGGATATACTATTTGTTCACCATAATTTGCTAAAAAGATTTTCCTTTCTCCAATTTGTGTTGTTAACACCTTTGTGAAAGGTCGGTTACCTAAAGATGCATAGCTTATTTCTAGGTTCTCTATTCTATTCCACTGGTTTATGTATCTGATTTTATGCAAGAGTCAAGCTATTTGAATTGTTATAGGTCTCTGTTATATTTTGAAGTCAGGTAGTGTAATGCCAACTGCTGTGTTCTTTTTGTTAAAGATTGCTTTATCTCTTTGGGGACTTGTGAGTCCATGTGAATTTTAGTATCTTTATCTAGTTCTGTGAAGAAGGTTTTTGATATTTGGATACAGATTGCATTGAATCTGTAGATCACTTTGAGTAGTTAGACACTTAAACAATATTGATTCATCTAATCCATGAACACAGGATGTCAATTTTTTTGTATCCTCTTCAATTTCTATTTCAATGTTTTATAATTTTCATGGTAGAGCCCTTCTACCTCCATCTAAATTGTCTTAGGTTTGTTTGTTTGTTGTTGATTTTGCTGTTGAAAATAGGATTGATTTCTTGATTTCTTTTTCAGATATTGTTGTATAGCAATGTTACTGATTTTTGTATGTTGATTTTGTATACTTCAACTTTGATAGTTTTTTTAGTGGAGTTTTTAGATTTTCTGTATACAAGATCACATCATCTGAAGACAGTGACATGTTGACTTCTTTTCTAATTTAGACATCCTATTTTCTTTCTCTCGCCTATTGCTCTGGTTAAGACTTTAAGAATTATGTTGAACAAAAGTAGTGACAGTGGGCATTATTGTCTTCTTACAGATATTAAAGAGAAAGCCTTCAGTTTTTCTTCATTCAGTTTATTGATAGCTGTTGACTTGTAAATATGATCATTATGATGTTGAGATATACTAAAGTGATGCAGCCACATCAAAGTTTATAGCTGTGCAATTCATAATAGCTAAGCTATGGAGCCACCCTGGATGCCCATTATCGGAGGAATGGATAAATAAATTGTGGTATACTCAGTCATACAGAATGACTTTATGACATTTGCAGGTAAATGGATGGATCTGGACACTATCATGCTAAGTGAAGTAAGCCAATCCCCCCCAAAAAGGGGAGAATGTTTTCTCTGATATGTGAAAGTTAACCCACAATTAAGGAGGGATTATAAATTCATAGGATTAGACAGGAGAATGAAGTGAAGGGAGGCAGGATGGGAAAGGAAAGACAGTGGGAAGAATCTGACATAGCTTTCCTATGTACATGTGTGAATACACCAGAGTGAATCTCACCATCATGTACATCCACAAGATGGGGGCCCTAATTAGAATAAAATATATTCCATGCATGTATAATTTTACCAAAATGGACTCCATTTTCATGTATAACAAAAAAGAACCAAAAAAAAAAAAGGAATGTTCCTTCTATTCCTTTTTTATCTAATTTGTGCTCAGTTTTTAATCACAAAGGGATACTAAATTTTATCAAATGCCTTTGACACATCTACTGAGATGATTACATTACATGGTTTTTGTCCTTTATTTTGTTGATGTTGTATATCAGATTCGTTGTGGTTTAAACATGGGGTGTCCCCCAAAAGCTCATGTGTGAGACAAGGCAAGAATATTTAGAAATGAGATGAAAACTGTAACCTAATCAGTGAATTAATCCACTGATACAGATTAACTGGGAAGCACATCTATGTAGGTGTAGGGTGTGGCAGATGGAAGTAGGTCACTGGGAGCATGTCTCTAGGGTTTATATTTTGTCCCTGGTGAGTGGAACTTTCTCTCTCTGTTTCCTGTTTGCCATGTCCTGAACTACTTTCCTCTGCCATGCCCTTTTGCCATGACGTTCTGCCTTACCTTGGACCCAGAACTCTGGAGTTGGCCATCTATGGACTGAGACCTCTGAATCCATGAGCCAAACTAAACTTTTCTTCCTCTAATTGTTCTTATCAGGTCTTTGGGTTATAGCAACAAAAAAAGTTGACTAAAACAATGTTTATTGATTTGCATATGTTGATCCAACATATGGCATCTCTGGAATGAATTCCACTTGATCATGGTAAATAATCTTTTTAATGTGCTGTTGGATTCAGTTAGATTAGATGAATTTTAAACAAATCTAAATTTGTATTTTGATATTATCCTCCACATGAAAATAAATTAGTAATTTAAAATTTTTTAATAATAATTAAGTGTTTTACTATTTATAGTATTATTTTATTTGAACTTATTAACTTATTAAGTTCAATGTAATTTAATCTTTTCAAAATATGCAATTTACATTTCAAGAAAAGTGTATAATCATTACTTACAGGATTCAATTTTAACATAATTTAATCAAGCTTGTTAACTTATATATGTTTTGAATAATGAATCTGTTAGACTTAGAAATGTCCATTAACCTCCTCCAAATAATTTCAAATTTTGTATATTTCTAGACTGATTAAAAGTAGATTTTAAATTTTTAGATGTATATAAAAGTCTAAGCCTTAGATCTGCTTGTAGTTCTTAGATTATAACAATAGAATATAAAAATCTTAGTTGTGAGTTCCAGTTTATGATCATATTCTCACATTTCCTCTATGTTTGCTTAGCATATATTTCCTTTATCTTCACTGTCATCCTTTTATGAAATTATTTTGCTTTCGGTGTGATTCTTGTCAGTATTCAATAACTAAAATTATTTTGAGCACAAATGAGTTTGTCTTTTGAAAGGTAAATTTAAGTCATTCATCTATATTATAATTTTCATCTTATTCCTCTTATATAATTTTCTGTTATCTATTATTGTATCTTCTTATGATTTCCTCTTCCTTCTTAGGATTTTCCAGGTTGTAATATTTTCTCTGGCAATCAGTTGTTCCTGGTTTTTCATGATCTTCAACATCTGTCCTGCCAGTCACATGACTTGAAGATTTTATATTCTGGTTCTATTGTATATATTATATATTTGTAAAATTTGAATAATATATTGAAGATCCTTGTATCTACTTAAAGAGTGAAAACATATCAATGGATAACTCTTTCAGCAAGGTGAATGTATTAGCCATACCTTCCATGTCTTCCCATGTGATAATCTGAAAATGTGTTTTTTTCTAACATTATATATCTGCTTCAGAAAATATTTACATTAGACATCTGTATTTACATTAAACTCTAACGTAATATTAGCAATTGAGTATATGGTCTCCATGGATGTAACTAATTTTTACTGAGTATTTACTTTGTACCAATCAGGGTGGTATTCTAATTACTGGTGGATTGGTTTCCATTCTACATGGTATCTTCCCTGTTTTGAGCCTTGTCTCTCACTCACTGTTTGGAATATGTTCCTAAATGGGTTTCTCTCAGTTAATTAGATCTCACGGATAGCCCTGAATGCTATAGAAAGGAAGTGTCTTCCTTTTTTGCTCTTAAGTGCATTTGTAGGTATATATTTCTTGAGTTATAATTTTTTTTCATCAGAACTCTGGAAACATTGTTTTATCATCTTCTACAGAGGTGTTGAAAATACTGGTTTCCTTTTAATTCTTTTCCTTTTCAGTAAGATCTTTTCTTGTTTTCTCCTTGGGGAGCTTATAGGGCTTTTTAATTACCTCTCTTATAAATAGATTTACAAGACAGTCTATGTAGACAGGACCTTGTATGCATGCAAGATAATCTGTGGCTGGCTCACTCTTAATTTGCCTGAAGCATAAAAATTTAGCCTTGGACTTCTTACCATTCTTGCTCTTTATACTCATTCTATCACATGACAGGTATATCCAGAGCTCTGCAGTCCAAGAAGTAGAAGGGCATAATTGTTTTCTTGTTTGTTTGTTTGTTTTGGAGGAGTATGTGTGTGTGTGCACACATGTGCACACTACCAACATTTACTCTTGTTGGTGATTCATGTCATAGACTAAAAACAAAATCTAAGTTAACTTATAATTATCCCATCCCAATCCTTCATTACCATAGCCCATTACCTTGACAAGTATTCTAAATTTCCAGGCAACACTTGTCTACTTGACCTCGTGCTTCCCTGCTTCAGGAATCCTCAATGAGAAACACTGAAAAAAGATGATTGTCATATGGTTTATAAAATGACCACAGGAAAATCAGTATTCTGATTAGAGTGGATCTTTAAATCAGTTTACAACTCCAGCAGAAGACTTTTGCTACCATTGAATGTCTCACAATAAATCCAGTCATTTCAAACAGGGAAGGATTGAGCACCAAGAGCAGGAAGACCAGTTCCAGCTGCTTTTGTTGTTACTGTTTTCATGTTTCATTTAACTAAGGAAAAAATGCTCACTGAGGGTCTTTATTCTGTTCTCTTTTTTTCTAAAAGAAAAAGTACTATGTTTAAACTATGTAGAGTCCTTTTCAAACAGTATTACATTGTATTTAAGCTACATTTGTAAATCATAAACTCACATTGCCAGAGCCTGCTGTAGAATTTTTTGTGTAATTAGTTATAATCCCCCACTTGCTTTACTCAGCTTATTTTCTGACACATAAACCTCTTGGTTATCATGAATTTGAACCCTAACATTATACAAGAGAGGAATACACACACACACACACACACACACACATATACATATGGAGAGGGAGCTGAAAAGCAACCAAGAGGTCTCCAACTCCACTAACATCAATATGACAATAGAAATGTAAACAGTACAAGATAAAGGACAAGAAAGGGCATGGATTAGAATACAAGGTTAAAATAGCAAACAGAAGACTAGCCATGCAGAGAGCCATAGTTTTGATCCAGATTTGGCTTGATGCTTCATTGAGTTGAGAGAAGGAAAGCTAGTCATTTCTCCTTGTCAGCATTTTTTCATAAAGAAAGGATATAACATTCAGATCCTCAGAAAGAAACAGAATTTCCTGGCTATTGGTTTTAAGAAACCTCTTTCCTTCTGTCTCAAGTACTTGGAATTATGTTGCAGAGAAGGCTTGAACTCCTGGGTAACGTACTGAGTATTAATTCTAACTCTACCCCATCTGGAGAAGAGAAGGCTCTGAATGTCCGAATGTTAGCAGGGAATCTGAGGTTGGCCGACACTTAAGGAATCCTTTGCAGATTTACAGGTTTGCACCATTTCCCACGAAGGAATCCCTACTGTTGATGTGATTTTGTGAACTTTATGGTGGAGAAGGAATAGTTAAAAAATTGGAATTAGGAGACCAGTTTGAGATATTTGTCTACTGTGTGAGAGTTAGAGAAAGCAACACCTGCAATGTGGTTCTCAAAATGACTAAAGCATTTTGTAAAGCATAAGTATTAACTTTTTAATTGTTGAATATTCTTTTTTTTTTTAATATTCTTTTGATAAAATGACCAATAGTATACAAATCATATCTTTTCTGATTATATTCAAAGCCATCCTTTGTTTTATTTTTCTCCAATTGTTTTATTAGCTGCTTTCTATGGAGAACTGAGTTCTTATCACTGTGAAGTATGTCTTTCCTCAACTAATGTTCTATCTGCACTGTTCATTAAAAGTCACCAGCAAGAAGTTGTATATCATAGAACCATGTTATTATACAATAAATATTGTGTGAACTTGAACAGTAAAACATACATAACATGTGACTAAAATGACGGGTAACATATTATGTAGGAACAAATCCATATCTACTAGCTTTTATTAGATTGCCAAAACACCTTTTCTAGTTTCTCTGTTGTCAGAATATTTTAAAAGAAAAGTTATGAATTTTGTTTTTTTGATGTATGTGATAAAAGTTGGTTTTGTAAAGGGCTCAGTCGTATCAATTGTGTTGGTTAAAGATTTATTTAAGCTGAAACTTGCTTGTTCTATTTATGCAAACTTTCTCTGTTTCTTACACAATCTATATAGCAGTACATAATGAGAAATTGGTCCTGACTCCTTAGTTTTTTATTTCATGAAGTATTTTTCTTTAGGGACTCATTAGGTTGTTTTATTGCTATGCATTTTCCTTGCCCTTTAAAGAGAATGGGAAAAGGTTGTATTGTGCTCTTGAACTTACTGCCTGTTCTTCTAAGAAAATAACAGCATGAAGGCATGATTCTTTTACTAAAATATCCTTATGATTACTTCATATATTACTGTGCTGACTGATCTAGTAACAATTTTTTTCTATAAAATGTTCACTACTTTACATATTTTTTATAATGAGCATCAGAAATCTATGATGTGTCTTCTAACTCTGAAGACAAGTTGCTATTCCATGGAGAAATTTTTTCCTTGAGTTTTTGCACTGCTAAGAAATTAGCTGAACTCTTCTCAGTTACATCAACTATTTGAGTTTTGAATAAATCAACAAAGTGGATACTTTGGGTCATATTTGTTCAGAAAATTTGTCAAGGGTACAGTAAAATGGTATCTCTCAATAGAGTTTCCTTTCCTCTCGGCAGAATTGAAAAAACAAAACAAAACATTTTTTAAACAGTCAAGTGCAGTTTGTTTTCTTAGATGAATAAGTATTGTGATCTATGTTAGAATATAACTATTTAAAATCAAACTGTATATATTTATAAAAATTTTCAGATTTTATTCCATTCAGAGACTGTAAAGTGTCCTTAAATATTATGCATTTCATGAAAGTTAAGACTTGCTCACCTATTTCCCACTTTTTGCAGTGGTGGGGGGTACTGGGGGATTGAACTCAGGAACATTTGATCACTGAGCCACATCCCCAGCCCTACTTTGTATTTTATCTTGAGACAGAGTCTCAGTTGCTTAACACCTGGCTTTTGCTGAGGCTGGCTTTAAACTTGCAATTCTCCTGCCTCAGCCTCCCAAGCCACTGGGATTATAGACATGTGCCATCACACCCAGCTCTATTTCCCCTTTTAATATATATAAAACCAACTATCACTACTGAGGGCTTATTCTATACTATTATGCTTAAGAGCTTTACATATATTATCTCAATCTTCACAGTCACCCTATGAGTTAGGACTTTTACACCTTATATTCACAAGGAAATTGAGACCCAAATAAATTACATAGTTTGCCATGTGTCACAGAATGCATGTAAGAATTCAACCCTAGGTCTATTGATAGTGGAATATGTGTTCTGTGTAATGATGAATCAGTGTGCCTGTAGTATTTTCTTGTTTTACTGAGCTAGAATTGTAGAACAGGTCTTTCTTGATGCAGAATAAGCTAGATAGCTCTGAGGCCGACCAAGGGCATGGAATGAAGGCATTGGAAAACTGTTAGAAGCAAAATAGATTCTGTAGTCATCTGTAATTAACCAGGCTGCAGACATGAAGGAGTGTTTTGGTACAGTGGCTCCAGTCAGCAGAGCTGCCCAGTCCCTTTACCACTGTGAACAGCACTCTCTACCTCCAATTCCTGTGGGGATGGAGTTCTTGTAATAGATGGTCACATGGTTTCAACCACCGCCCGGAAACACTACTCTACCCTATCATTTTCCTGGACTATGTAGGATGTATTATGCTAATTAAAAGGCAAATTTATTTTAAAACCTTATTGGTCTTAGAGTTTGTGTTTCAGTGTTGTTTTCCTTTGATAACTTTGAACATTGCTATGTAATGGGCCTGACTGAAACTAGATTCAGAACATGTATTGATGGTAAAAAGTGTGCTTATACCAAAAGCATTAAGAGCCACAGTACCACTAAATTCATGAAAACCTAATCACTCACTAAGTGCTTTGCCAGTCAATTGAACAGGCAGTTTAAATTTACAATCTCATAACTGTCTTAGTGGTAAGTTACCTTATTATCCCAGGTTTCATATGTGAAAACAGCCTTAATTTCATTTATATAAACTGCCTACCATAAATAGTACTGTGGAGATTAAAATGTATATTAAATGTAAAACCACATAGTCTAAGTCATTATTAGTGACAACAGTAGTAGTTATTAATAATATCTCCATTTGAGTCACAATTTATTAATTTTATTTATAAAACTGATAACTTATAATGTCTCTATTCCAAAAAGGGGTTGAGAGAATTAGCAAAAGATCATATAAAGACATCTTGTTATGACTGAAATGTAAACATAATCTCATTTAAAATAGATTAAAGATAAAATATCCAAATATCTTATAGTTTGAAGCATAGGAAAAAACTTTGAAGGAGTCTTTTGCTTATAGAATATGCTTCAAGCCATGGTCCAAGACTTGGGAGATGCTCTGTCCCACTCGTTTTAATTTTTCTTTTGTTGTGTTAGTTTGTATGTAGGGGGAGTGAGGAGAGGTGTTTTAGAATTAAAGTCATGGGAATTGATAGTATTTCATTGAAATATGATACATGGAAAATTGTTTATTAGATCAGTCAGCAACTAAAACAATATGAATCAGCATTAATCTAATGAATGTGTTATATTATTTCATGGAAGGCAGATACTATAGTCACTAGCTAATAAGAACATTCAGACATTTAAGAGTTATGAACAGAGGCTGAAGACAAAATGGTATGGTTGTTGAACTTCAGTATTTTAAAAATGATCCTTTAATAATTGAGTTCAACCACTAATAGCCACATACAAGACTATCATGTCCCCTTATCCTTTCAGTGCTTTCCTTCCAGTGTCAAAATAATTGTCTCTCCTTCACAAAAGTTTGAAAGGAAAAAAATCATTCTGATCTTAGGGTGAAAGAAATGTTCAGTTTGCAATCTCTGGGAAATATTAGGCTTTTGTATCATTTGTCCCATTAACCCAGTAAAGTGCTATGCTTACAATCGATGTTCAATAAGCCTTTGAACAGGAGAGAAGAGATAAATCAAGGCTTGCCATACTAATTCAGCAGAGATGGATAGTGATTTGTTTTATTATATTTTATTTTTAACTCCAATTTTTAAATTGTGTTTGGAGGGCCATTTTCAAACTATATCCTAGGCTTTACTTTTAAATATTGATTTCTTTCCATTTTCCAAAAGTAATACATAGCCTTGTAGAAACAGTGTTTTTCTTAAAATTTTATTATTTATAAAATAATAATATTGTGCTTTCAGGAATTTCTCTGCATATATAAAGGTATGTATTCTATATATGATATTTATGTCTTTTATATCCCACTATATAATGCATAATTATATTACATTAACTTGTAATATTTTAAGTCCATAAAATTCTTAAAAGCTATGTGTAAAAATTTAATAAATTTTATAAAATTTTAGTACATCAAAACAGTTGGCATTTAAACAATTATCATTAGAAATTATTCAGTGATATGTATGGTCAGCTTCAAATTGTCTTCATGACATTTTATGATACACTTTTGTATTTTAAAAAGTATTCTAGTACTAAATGAAATATTTAAAATCTGCTATTGCTATGTAAAATACAACTTTGTAGACAAAACATGGTCTGATAATCATTAAACAGTTTATCACAAACATGCTTCTGAACCTAGATGCACATAGTTAAACTAATGTGTTCGCTTTCCACCACTATAATCAAATACCTGAGGTAATAACCAATAAAAAGAAAATATTTGTTGTAGTTCAGTTAGGGAGTTCCCAAGAGAAAATAGGGTAGAACTATTACTCTAGGCCTATGGTTGAATATCTTGGATGGAAAAGATGGGGATCACATGGCAGAGCAAACTACTCATCTTACAGGGAAAAAAAGAGAAAAGAGCCAGGGTCCCACAGTTCCCTCAGGTACATGACCTCAATTATCTAAAGACATTATGGGACCTCCCAAAAGGCTCCACTTCCTAAGGACCACAGCACCTCCCCCTAGTGCCACCTAGGAGCAGTCTTTTAGCTCATAGTCCTCTGGAGGACATTCAGTACCAAACCAAACACTGACGTACATGTATGCCAATATTACTCAGCCAGTAGAAAGGAACAAACTATAGATACACACACACTTAAATGGTACTTGAAGGCATCATGCTGAGTTAAAAAAAAAGCCAGTATCAAACAGTTGCCCTCTGAAAAAAATCTGCGAAAGCACACAGTTAAGCAGTGAAGATCAGGCAAGTGTTTACTGAGGTATGGGGAAAGGAAGAAAGGATATAGCCCTCAAGAGGCAGCGCGAGTTCCTTGTTCCTTATGGAGCAGCACCGAGTATTGACTGTGGTGGTGGTTATACAAATCCATGCATGGGAAAAACGTTTCACTGAATCATACACCAAGTCATTTTTTTCAAAATGAGTGCTTGCAAAATGTCCACAGTAATTCCTGGATTATGGCTAAAGTTTTTCTTTTGTATTTTTCAATTTGTTGACTATCTCTATTTTTTATTTCCATAATCAAAAAGAAATCCTCAAAGATTTTTAAGGGGTAAAAGAACATGCTTCTCAAACTGGAGTTTGATTTCTCTTCAGGATATCCCACACCCAGGCATACAAAGGGTGAGAGTATCTTCCTCATATGTTAGTTTTATTTGAAAATTTGGGGTGGTAGGTATGTGGGAGGAAGTATGGGTATTTTGTGGAATAGAATGTGAAATTCATGTGTATTTTTGACACAAGACAGATGATTACAAAGAAATGCCTTGCTTGAGGTGAATACCTTAGGGCGACACCCCCAGATCCCTGAGGGCGTCTGTGTGCATTCTTCTCTAAGACAAGGTGTATGCAGCACTCTGTAGCAATGACATGGGGAATGACGCCTTAAATGCTAGAATGTTATCTTTCTGACATTTGACATGCAGTGGGAGCGTGACACCTGTGCTGCCCTCTAGACAAGCATTTATCCTTTGCCTGAGGAGAAGTGGGGAGTGTAGACAGAATTAACAGCTTGAGCTGGAATGTGGGGATGAGGAGGAATAGTAAAAATTGTAGTGAGTTTGCATCTCATTCCACGAACATGAACAGGCAAGAAATATCACATCCCTGTATTATCTCTATTAATTTAACTCTGTTCCTGGCCTCTGTCTCACTGGTTTGGCAATGAGTTCTGACTGAGTCATTCCTATGCTTTTCCAGCAACCTTGTGTACACTTTTCTCCCTCTTTACCTCAGCATTCTGGTGTTTTGAGTATCACCAAGGCCTCAAGCAGGTCTCCCTTCTTAGCTACCTGGATACTCTCAGGATGCCTACTGTCCTCTTTCTCAGGACCCCTTCAGGTTCATGACTATGGAGTTCCAGTGCTTACCTTGGGCTTGGGAAGGACCAGGTCAGCTCTTTAGGGCATGCCAATCCCATTCCTATTGGAGTTTGCCTTAGCTTCATGCTTCCAGGATGTCTGGCATAGGTTTCATAGCAGTTCTCATTCAACCATTATACCCCATTCCTACCAGAAGCCTTTCTCTAAGGAAAATGCTTATTCAATATGTGCTACATGCCAGGCATTGTTGTTAGAACCTTATCACTGTTAACTCATTTTATCTCACAAAACCCTTTGCAATAGATTCCCTTCTGTAGATAAGAGAGCAGGCACAGAGTTCAAGTGTGTAATTTTACATACATGAACTCATACAACTGTATTGAGCAACATATTTTGGACACTTTTCAAGCTAGATTTATTTACTATTCCTCAATTGAAAAATATACATTTTAATTTACTAAATACTATTTCATTTATATCATAATTTAGTTTCCCTAATTCTCTATTAGAAAAACAGAAGAAAGACTGGTTGTACAAATCGCATTTATTTACTCATAACACCTTCTTTGCTTATTTATCTTGTTTTCCTAATGAGATTAAACTTTCTTAGGCAATCCTCTTTCTTAGCCTCCATGAAATTTCTTACAGAACTTATGTATTCACAACATCCATCCACCAGAGCAGGTACTCAGGTTTCAGATAAGGCCTCCGGACAGAAGCAGCTCCTGCTTTTGCAAAGAAGCAAAGCCTGACAATTGAGGGGAAGCCTGTAATCATCTCTGCAAACACAAACTATAAGTCATCATTAAATAAATTCTTGATAATTTTGCTAATGTTGCTGTGTCCCCGTATTATAGTTTCTTTTCTTTTATGAAGCTGCAAGCTGACAAAATTATATAACAAGGTCATTTGTAAGCAGTATTTTCATTTCCTTTGCTCTTTTCAAACAGCTATAATGTTAGGTTTAATGCACTGAGAAGATGTCTGTTCATGTACACTTTTTAAATCATTTGGAGCGAGGATGATACCCTTTAAGAATGTCTTACATGGTTTTGTGTGGATTTTAAAGAACTATGTATGCATAAATCAAAGGACATAGCGAGGCCCTGACATGATTACATTTTGAAAGTTCATTAACAATATCCTTAGAGTACATCACAGCTTTAATATGCACACTGGAGAATTGGCTGGTTTTCAATTTAGTTTAATTTCCTGAATAGTAATGTACATTTTTCATTTGATGTATTTTGAAAATTAAGAATGGGTTAGCATTGGATTAGAAGAAGGCGGGGAAAGTATCTTATCAACTCGATCAAGTTACCAGTAGGGCTTGACTTTGCTGAGCAGTTATCCTAAATATCTTTGTATTTGAAATCTGAACATACTTTAGCCTTCCACCTAGATTAACCTTGTATAACTCCATCCTTTAAAAGTCTCTGGTGTTTCCTTATAGAGTTGCTTATTGGCCTAGATTGTTACCCTTATGCTGAAAGGTCTTTCTTTTTAAGAATCTTCATAGCAGCTGTAGTTATTTTCTATTGAATCAAGGGTTTTCCTGTTTTATAAAACCAACCCGCTTTCCAAAATTTAGGTATTTTTCTTCAATTGTTAAAACACAAAGACATGGGCATGATGTTTGCCTAACTTAATCGCTCTTCTTTTTATATGACTCATGACTTGTTAGGAAGCTTTATTGTAATGTTTCCTGTGGATGTGCCTCCACTTTCCACTGACTGATTTTTGAAGAGACCAGCTGGATTCTGATCAGTGAAACTATACAAATTAAAGATGAATGTTTCTGAATCATAACATTTTCATTTTCCTGTTAAGACAGCTAGCTGTAAACTTCCAGGGATGAGGACACCTACCTAGTTTTGGTTTTTCTCTTTTTGATTCCATTTAAGCATCAGATCACAGACCTAGAAAAGAACTCAAGAGATCATTCTTACAGTTCCCACTCCTAAGCTCACATGTGCAGTAACCATTTACTTCCTGTGGACATTTTCTGGGTCAGAGTTTTGGAAGTTTCCCTTAGGAACCTACTTAGAGATTTAAATATTCCTCTAGGCATAAGCCAATTCCTTATGACTAAGCAAGGCTCTTGGTTTAATCAAAACCTATTCATTTCCTTTTATCCTCCTGTGATGGGAGAAACCATTCAGATTTTTAAAAGAATACATCTGTATTTTGAGGTTGGTTATTACTCAACCTTTCTCTCATCCTCTTTTAACAGTGCTTAGCTTTTATCCCATTTTAACAAGGCCAACTTCAAGAACACATAGTACCACAGTAGGATGATGTGATAAGGGCCCTTGTAAGAAATGTCCACCATAAAAGATGTATGGCTTGTATCAAGATATTATCCTTTGCCTACATTAGAGAATTGACATATTCCTGGTTTCACTTCTAGAGAAATCTGTGGTGTGTGTCTCAGGCCAGATAAGGTGTGAAGAGGAAGCTCAGTGTAATGTCTTAAATTAGAAACTAGAGATCCAATCCTGCTAGGTATCGCCTGGTAATTTATGTGCTTGTTGAAAGTCTAAGTCTGTGCTTTTTCATTTACAAAACAAAGATGCTCTACACAAGATTCATTACCTTTTTAAAGGAGATTGTTTATATTTGAAAGTGCTTTGAAAATGGTAAAACCCAGATTGGAGTGTAAGGGATTTTCGTTAAAGAAGAGAAAGGAGGCCCAGCACTGGTTTGGAGAGCCTCTGGAGCCACAGGGCATGGAATAAAACCAATGGCTGGAAGGCAGAAAAGGTCAGGAAATTTCAGGGCAGGGCCAGACCTGAGTAGTGGCCAGTTAGACACCTAGGGCACAGAGTTAAAGAATGATTTACCTTAGTTCTAACACAGTTTCGGAAAAATGTAAATAAAACAAGCACTGTTTTGTTATCTCTGATTTGAATCCTACCCTACCTAAATTAGTATTCCCCTGATCTAGAAGGTATTAATATGTGTACTTCACAAACAGCCATGTAGTCAAAATATGATTGGAATGCTTGAAAAGTCACCTTTCGGGTTTTTGAGATTGGAGTTGTGGGCCTGGGGGCCTGCAGGGTTGAGCTCAGGCTGCCACCACAGTCTTCTAGTGCTGGCTCTTGTGACTCTGCTGGAAAGATTTCAAGTGAAACAGAGTAGTAAGGCAAAATTCCATAGGGTGAGAAGTGAGGGTAACATACTTCATAGGGATTGCATGGACCTCCTCAAAGAGAAAAAGGTGTGAGGCTCACAGGGCTGGAGTTTTTAAGAAAACTGAGTCCTTTGTTCTGGCCTAGATTTTCCTGCCCCCTTTAGTGGATTTTTTACATTTTCGATATCCCTTAGCA
Source organism: Geosciurus inauris (assembly GCA_004024805.1). Lineage (NCBI taxonomy): Eukaryota > Metazoa > Chordata > Mammalia > Rodentia > Sciuridae > Geosciurus > Geosciurus inauris. Next base: position 132,194 of record PVHX01003955.1, read on the forward strand.
ATCTTTCTTTGTGAGGGCCTTGACATTCTGATTGACAGGGTGGTTGTGACATAGTTTTGCTAATAAAGAAGGGTTGGTTGCAAGAGATAATAATGGCATGATACTGGCCCCCAAATAGACATGTAGACCAATGGTACAGAATAGAAGACACAGAGACAAATCCAAATAAATACAGTTATCTCATACTAGACAAAGATGCCAACCACGTACATTGGAGAAAAGATAGCCTCTTCAACAAATGGTTCTAGGAAAACTGGAAATCCATATGCAGCAAAATGAAACTAAACTCCTATCTCTCACCATGCACAAAACTCAACTCAAAGTGGATCAAGGACCTAAGAATTAGACCAGAGACCTTGCACCTAATTGAGGAAAAAGTAGGCCCAAATCTTCATCATGTCAGCTTAGGAACTTACTTCCTTAACAAGACTCACATAGTGCAAGAAGTAAAATCAAGAATCAATAAATGGGACTGATTCAAACTAAAAAGCTTTTTCTCAGCAAAAGAAACAATCAATGAAGTGAACAGAGATCCTATATTCTGGGAGCAAATTTTTGCCACATGCATATCAGATAAAGCACTGATATCCAGGATATATAAACAACTCAAAGAAGTTAACACCAAAAAAACAAACAACCTAATCAATAAATGGTCTAAGGAGCTGAACAGACACTTCTCAGAAGATAAACAAATCCATCAACAGACATATGAAAAAATGTTCAACATCTCTAGTAATTAGAGATATGCAAATCAAAGCTACTGTAAGATTTTATCTCATGCCTGTCAGAGTGGCAATTATTAAGAATACAAACAACAATAAGTGTTGACAAGGATATAGGGGAAAAGGCACACTCATACATTGTTGGTGGGACTGCAAATTGGTACAACCAATCTGGAAAGCAGTATGGGTATTCCTTAGAAAATCTGGAATGGAACCACCATTTGACCCAGCTATCCCACTCCTCTGTCTATACCCAAAGGACTTAAAAACAGCATACAACAGTGACACAGCCACTTCAGTGTTTATTGGAGCACAATTCACAATAGCCAAACTGTGGAACCCACCCAGATGCCTTTCAATAGATGATTGGATAAAGAAACTGTGGTATATATACACAATGGAACATTATTCAGCAATAAAAGAGAATAAAATTGTGGCATTTGCAGGTAAATGAATGGAGTTGGAGAATATTATGCTAAGCGAAGTAAGCCAATCCCCCAAAACCAAAGGCTGAATGTTCTCTCTGCTAGTGGATGCTGATCCATAATGGGGGAGGAGTCACAGAAAAAATGGAGGAACTTTGGTCAGAGCGGAGGGAGAGGGGAGGGGGCAGGGGCAGGAATGATGGTGGAATGAGATGGACATCATTGCCCTAGTTTCATATATGACTGCATATATGGTGTGATTCTACATCACGTACAACCAAAGATATGAAAAGTTGTGCTCCATTTGTGTACAATGAATCAAAATGCATTCTGCTATCATGTATACCTAAGTAGAATAAATAAATTTAAAAAAATAATAATGACATTTATCTGGAAACTATAATGTCCCTTGAGCCTTTATAATTAGCTGAAATTGAGCAGGATGGGGGTTGTGAAGTACCAGACACAACTTTTCTGATGCTTATCTATTTTAGTTAGGGTCCCTAGGATTTTAAGTAATAATTCCCTCAGAGGATTATATAGCTTGGGTAAGGATTAGGTTGGTTTTTGTGTTGTTTTTCTTTTTTTTT